>JBCAUA010058883.1:0-11381 GCA_038406235.1 Peronia verruculata
CCATATAAACGGTAAAATCTTGAAATAAAATGGTTTCGCTTGAAGAAAACAAAATAATTGGAAATTCGCTATTTTCAGCCAAAATCGCGATTTCAGGACCCGCCCCTCCTCTTAAACAGCCAGTTTTGGGGTTATTTTTGGGGTTTTTTTGCCACTGCCCTGAGACTATTAGTTTTGTAAGTTGATGGCTAAAGGTTTTCCAACCAACTGCTCATATAATGATAGACATACTTTAGGAACAAAGTAATCAATAATAGGCGGTATGGCAAGTATAGCATATATTTCCAATGTTTTCAGTGAGCTATGTACAATATACAAACAAGAATGCATTCATGTTAACAACAGTCTGTTAATATCAAAAGAATAGGCACTGCAGTTTTCTCAGATAAAAACGATGCACTTGGCACTGAAGCTGAGGAATCAGGAAATGATAGGAAATGCCCAGGAAATAATTTAAATCCCAACTTCCATATCGAATTTACAACTCTTTACTCAGAAAGGCAAGAAATCCACTGAAAAGCTGGAAATTTTCTCAAAATGTATGTGAGATGACAGCTCTGCCATTCAGAGATCTCATGCTGAGTTGGTTTTATCCGCGAGGCAAAACAGTCAGAATTTTGACTGGTCTGAGCACATGAAGCATTCAAATATTAAAAAATGATAAAACATACCAATAATTTTCAAACATCCTGCCTGAGAGCATCAGAAAGGCAAACTCTAACAAATCTTCAAACAATACCTGAAGCAATAAATAATTAATTGCCAAAGCCAAAAACAAATTTTTAAAAAGTTTTGCTTTTCCTTGATAAAGCTTGCTTTAGAAGACCTGCTGTTTCATGAACAAATTTACCATTGTTCAGTGAAATCATGCATTTGTCCGACGAGAAAGAGATCCCCGTATTTTTGTGTCAGATGACCAGATGTCACGGGAGCTTTGATAAAAAAAAAAAAAAAAACTGGATTTTACTGATGATGGGGTCATAAATTATGAATGCATATCTGCAGAGAAAAGTTGTAGTTAATTATTTTTGGAACTGATGCACTTAATTTTTCTTTCCACTAACACTAACAACTTTAAACAAGGAAAAATTGACATCTGACTTATTCCCCTTGTTACAGGTTATATACTGCAAATGAGATCTCATAAAACTAATCATAAAATATAAAAATCAGTTATACTTTGATGACAAGTGATGTCTTCATGAACAACAATGACAACATTCTGCAAGAAATGAACATGCAGTAAATTTGTCCTTACTGGCCTCTATCAAAACAAACAGTGAAAGACTCCCTCTTCGTCGAGGCCCATACCCTTCCCGGGCAAAAAACATCCCCATGTCACAAGGCATGTCTGTTTGTATCATTTTTAGGTTGTCAGCAATATTATTGTATCAGTCAGCACTTGGCCCAACAGGCCCCAGGATGGCTTTACTGGTGTGGTGTTTGATCAACTATCATAAACGATAAAGTCCAGGCAGTAGTTTGTTCATTTGTTTACCTTCATATGATGCATACCGACAAGCATATGATGGACATTCAATGAAATGTTCTGCAGAACTGGTTCTGTTTTCATTGTTACACACTCCTCCATGTGATTGTTCTGTAGGCCTACTTTTACAAAAGTTTTTGTTCCCCTGTGAATGATTTTCCTTCATTCAAGCCCATCTGTGGTCATGATTTCCCTCTGGCCTTCATTGATATTACATTGCTGGTGGGATTTTTGCAAAGTGTGTTCATAGCAAAGTTTTGGCATTCCTCTTGGTTGATGATCCTCTGATAATTTAATGCAGAAGAGCGGCTATGGGAACTTGCTATCGTGCATGCACATGAGTCATAAACATCTCCCTGACATCTCATTAGTCCAGTCATAATCTATTATACTGCCAGAAATCACAATACAGACATTCCTACAACAATAATATAGAGCAATTTTAAGGTAAGATCCAGCAAAGAAAAGAGTCATCAGTTTCAAGAAAAATATTCCTTTTCAGACAGGTGTTTGCTGGTAATTGTGAAATTTTCAGAATTTTCCACATCTCAAAAAAAAAAAAAAAAAATGGAAAAAAAAAAAAAAAAACATACAGGCTTCAAACAATAAAGTCTAGCTAAAACACAATGAAAACTCTCTTAACATCTAATCCTTCCCTCCCCCCTCTCTATAAAATGAATACAGAATGACTGCTTGGTTTTCTTTCAGTTATTTCAGTTTGTATAAATACTTAGGCATATCTCAATATGTCTAAATGGATGATCCAACAACCCAGTCAATCAGGGACAAGTCTCCACCTAGCATTCTGCTTTTGTCACATGTTCCTGTTCAGTGTGACTGCCCATGGCAGGAAATATTGTCCAGGGAACTGAATGAGTCACTATGTGTCTAGTCCACAGCTTGATGCCACAGCGACACATTCGTCAACTCTCAGGCTCTTCTGGTGGTGGTGAGGATGAAGACGAAGGAATAGGCGAGCTTGACAGTGGAAGTGGCAGGGAAATTCTCAGCGTTGATAATGGATCTGAGACATAACCTGTGCATGAAACACATAAGTGGATATAATAATCTTCCTCAAGTGAAAAAAACAGACAAACAAAAACATAGCAACTTGTCAAACTGAAACAAAACAGCAGAACACAGAAGTGCTGAGTATTTCTCTGCAATAACCATGACCAACAAAAAATGAGTAAAATTGTTTCATATCAAGAATGTGATACTTAAAAAATTTATCTTCCTCATTTTCAAATTGCAGGCAAAATGGCTATCTGTCATGTGAAATTTATGTGCTATTTTCTGATCTGAAACAAAATTTGTTTAGTGATCAAACTTGGCATGACAGTATTTCACTCTCCTGTATGAGATACACTTCCAAAGTATTGCTACGTGTAACTTGCAAAATTTCTTCACTTTTCACATATGATCTAGGATTTCACTTTTTTTACATCAATTCTTACAGTAAATGACTATTTCTTTGGTAAAATTTCTATATTGCTCTTTAATCTGAAACACAATGCTGTGCACCAGTCAGAAGTGACAAAGCAAAGAGCGTACCATTCTTATCCAGTTGTGGATATGGATATCTTCTTTTTTCATCTCCTCCAGACACACTGTAAAAAAAAAAAAAAAAAACAGTGTATCATTCAGATTGCTGGGTTTTTTTCTCAGTATAACTGAGCACAAAGGTGAATTAATCAATTCATTTGTGAATAAGACTGTGGCAACAGATCATGAGTTTTTGTCCTTTTACTTAAACATATCACAAATGACATTCTTTTTATTTGATATTTTCCTTTTTCTTACATACGGACAAAAACAATGTATACATATACTTTAAGTCACATGGCAAAAAAAAAAAAAATAGATGAGATAAATTCGAGACACTAGTGAGTGAAAGAAAATATTAACAAAAAAGTGTTTTTGATGAATGCAATCAAGAGACCTTTTGTCCAAAATTCAAATAGGTATTCTCTTAAATAATTCAAGCACAGATCGTTACTTGTATTGCACCGTCAAAGCAGCCATTAAAGTAATCAGGCAATAAAACAATTAATAGTTAAAAAAAAGACTCTATGCATACAATTGGGCAATAATTGCTCATCACTTATTTTATTTTTCATCATTAAATCTGTATGAATCAGCATTTTACATTTCTAAATTATTTCAAAATGATAAAACTTTTTCAAAAATGACTGTATGCAGATTTCCACTCATACAACTAACAACTGGATCTTGATCTTTAACCCCAAAAGCTGTCAAACTGAAAAAGCCCAAATTATCTGCTTATCCCATGTCTATGTTTTTTACAAAGCTGAAAAGGAAATTTTGTCTCTGGAGAACATATGCTAATGGAGTTTGAAGCACTTTCAAAATAGAGATGCTAAACAGCAGTATATTCAATAAGAGCCCAAAGAAGCCACAAAAACAGGTAAATATCTTCCAAATCCTGTTGACAACCACGTTCTGCTTCTGTCTATTTGCACTGAATTAATATACTATTCTTTACTTATTTAAAAAAAAATGGAGATAATAGATTTGAGGAAGTTTTCAAGAGAACCGGTGTGCTGTGATGATGCCTTTGCAAATTGCAGGAGAGGAATTGAAATTTCTGGATATGACAGAAAAAATGACACCTACAAAATAATTCTGAGAAGGAAGATGGGAGCAAATAAGGCTGGGGTAGCCTGAGAATGACTTTCATAAAAATCTTGAATAACTGGACAACAATGGCTAAATTCAATGACTGGGAGTACTTATGAATCATTCATTGAACAAAGAGATGAAAGCAGGACATGACCACCAATGTATGCTGCAAACTTCATATTTGAAGAAGAAGATTATTATTATAATTTTTTTTTTTTTTTGCAATGTTTATTTCTTTTGATATCATACAAAACTGAGATTTACAGTACCTATTTCGAGATGCCTCCATCTCCCAATGGTTACGTAAGGCTGAGACATGGCCAGCCAGAGGAGGTGTGTCCCTTCCCTCTCCATCAGAATCCTGTTGGGTGGTGACCATGGGCAATGAGATAGGGAGTGTGACAGTGGGTGTGTCATTGTTACTGAGCATGGCCACAGCCTGAGACTGTTTGCATTCCTCCAGCACTGGGATGATCTCACGAAATTCAGGCCTTTCCTGAAGAAATATGAATACAAGTACATGATTTGTACACTCTGAGACATGTAGTGGCTGGTGTAAAACAGCACTGATAAATACAGAACAGAATGCCAGGGATGTCAATATGTCTACATGGGTGAGTAGGAAAAGTTCCTGGCAAACTCCTTAGAAACACATGAAGTAAGATAATGGTAAAAAAATATCGGATTTCAGGCCAAAAGAGAAATTACTGACAGCCAAAAAGCAGGAAATCCTACTAAAGTGGGAAATTTGACATCCCTGAGAATGCTTAATAAGTGCTCACATAGACAAAGATATATTTCTTTTTCTTTGTGAATGACATGCTTAATGTACAGTGTGAAAAGCTAATTTGACATAGGAAAGACCCAATTTATATTTCTATGAAAAACAAACTCCTTGCATAAAGGAAGACTCAATTTAAACAATGAAAGACTTTCACTTAAGCAAAATTCTTTTTAAAAGACTGTAAGCTGATGGTCTGAACAAATAGATCTGGGCTCAATGTACCCAATACCTGAACACCACAAAGTTAAACTTATTGTTAAGCAAAGGGCTATAAAATATGGAAAAATTCATGTAGCATGGAAAGCTGGAAATGCTTTACTTCTAACAAAGGAAACTGGAAAGATGGGAGAAAGCCATCCAAATAGGTCAAGTAAAGATGTTCACTCTTACATCTGGATTTGAATGCCAGCCTTTCTGGAGAAGACCCACAATAGGTTTGGGAAATGTTACAGCTATCGGTGGTCGCGAGTTATGATAGGCTGTCTCTGCAGCTGCCGCCGCTATAAATAAGAAGCAAAAAACACAAAACAGAGAAAAGTTAATAAGAATTTGATCAAATCACAGCTTGCTTCATATCTGTTGTCTGTAACAAAATAAAATATATTCAGAGAATGACCCATGAGTAGTGTCTGCATGTGTTATGCTCACCAGATGAATACATTGGCCCAATGCCAAAATAAACGATCCTTGACAACAATGAAATACAATAACTAAATTTATGTGGAAATGTGGAAAACTAGTCAAGCAGTGAAAATTTTCAGTTTCAACATGAATGGATATCACAAACATTTCAAAATTCACTTTGATCTAATTTATAGAATATCTGAGGGAATGCTCACAATATGCACACTCAGCGTTTCTGTAACTTTGATAGCTGTTCACCATCCTAAGAGATTCTCTGAAATACTATACCTTTCAACAGTCACCACATTAGGTCACAAAGCTGCCAGAAAACCAAAACAAAATATCTGTGGAAACATTGTTCAATACAAAACTCTCATCCATTATTCACCCTTGTCATATGCATGGACAGAAAAGAAAAAAAAAGTATGCAATGTGTCACAAGACTCCAAGAATTCATAACTGACCTGGCTTTAGATGAGCAAAGGGAAGTTCTCCAGCCAGAAGTTCCCACACTACTAGGGAATAGCTGAACATGTCAGCCTTCACACTGTATTTTGTGCATTGGGTGAAGATTTCTGGCGCCATCCATCGCAAGTTCTGAAATTGATATGGTACATAAATAACAATAAACTGACAAAATTTTAATTTGTGTAATTTAATGGCATTTGAGTTTAGGATCACTGATTGAACAAATCTAGTCATCTGAAAGGAAAATGGCATCTCAAAACATGTCACAACTCTCCGTAAACAGAATTTTTACTATATTTCACTTACAATTTATATGGGCTCACAAGGCCCTCCACAATTAGATATGTGATAGCCAATGACAGTAATTAAAACACAACAAAACAAAACATATCATTGCTATGACCAATACAATAACACTCAAGCACCTCCTGTGACTTCTAAATGACACTGAAATTCTAAGACTTTGCAAGCTGGAAATATTGCCTAGATAATATAAAAATACGTACCTAAACCCATCAATTCAGTCAACTTACTGACTTATTCAGATGGAATTTTTACCATGGATTAATCCTCATATGACCCTAAATCTGAATTGTGAAAAAAGGTAAGAGTGACTGAAGACAAAATAACATGTAGCAAACAAAACTTAACAGAAACTGTTTCCATGAAATTTTTATATGACTATGAAAAATGGAAAAAAAAATAATAATAATACATTCATATTTCAAAGACAAGAGTTAAAAATTTCAGCTCACCCCTGGTTGCTTTGTCATGTTATCTTCATCTGTAGATCTCAAAAATCGAGATTCTGAAATTTCCAATGATAGAAAATGAACAATTTTGTCCAGGCTCATCAATTTAACACAAATTATTAACATACTATTACATGAAAAATAAGTGTCATAATTAATTCTTTTTCTTTATGACCTTTTCTTAGAAACAAGCTGCATATCTTGTGTTCATGTAAAAATGAATAAAAAGAGACAAAATGCAAATATCAAAGAGGTACAATTTCTCTCTTTCTCCCTGCCTCTGTCACCCCAACCTCATTACTAAAATAGAACACTGAAGAAGCTCTTAATTTACACAAAATGATAATCTGTAAGCCAATTGTTAGAAAAAAAAAAAAAGAAAAATTATACGAATGAAACAGGCAATGGACAGCAAAGAGGTAATTAATTACTACTGCCAAAGATCATTAATTTTACACAGGAAGGAGATATGATATTCCCTATTCTTAATTTGCACACTGTGATGGAAACTTCTTGAAAAAATATGAAAGTTAACATACTTCTGAAAATTCCAACTTAAGCAAAGTTGATTATAACAACTTTTTGAGGCTAGCTTAAGTAAAAATGTGAAGAAGAGCTATTTAGAGAGTCAACTTTAAGCTCAGGATATTATAGCATCTGCTGGACAAACTTACCACCAAAGTCTGCTACTACAGCATGTCCAGTTTCCTCCAGCAGGATGTTGTGACTGTTGAGATCCCGATGAATGATGGGTAAAGGCATATTGTGTAAGTACTCCATTCCTTTGGCAACGTCAAGTGCTATCGTTAATTTGGACTGGATATCAATTAATCTGGAAAGAATGTTAAAAAAGAAACATAACTACAGGAAATTCATTTAGCGATAATATCCTTGGCATAAATCATAAATAAAGTGACAAAAGATAGACAAATGCCAGTTTCAGTGACCAAGATTATATCATTTATTGCAATTTATACTATTATGCTTTTCCTCCATTAAAATTATGTTATGAAATTGAATTCTATCTTGTTTCACCATCAAAACATCTTTTTTTCATAACAGCCCACATTTTTCCTTTTTGATTTTTCCTCTGATGTAGTGTCTAATGTACTTCTCCAAGAATCTTGGTCATCTGCCACTGCATTTAATACGGTTCATAATAGCTAACGGTTGTTTGTTTAATAGCACCTGATTTTTAGTTGGATACAAAATGTGATAAGAATTGCTGATGTTAAAACATAAATACACAATAAGTATATAATGACATTTAGAAATGTTGAAAAAAAAAAAGACAGTGTGCATAAAAAAAAAAATGAATATGTTACTTTTACATAACAAAAACATAACATTTAAACCTTTACCTTTTTTGCTCATGGAGCAAACTGAATAGAGATCCTCCAGAGACATAATGGGTAACAATTGCAAATTGCTGAAATGACAAATAGGTAAGAATTATAAAATAATATGAAAATGTCATCTAGTCCACATCAGGGGAAAAACTAATAAGTAATCCCAACAATTTCCTTTCTGGTGATTGACCATCAGAGAACTAAAAGTCAGAAGCCATCTAAATTTTGTTCACACACAGAATGATAATAATTTAGTTGTTATTCTTTATCCCAAAAGATAAATATAAGGAAGATACATTAAGACATGAAAAAATATGAATTGAGACATAACTTTTGCAACAAAAATCTACACCACAATTTATGAATCTGATAAACAAGCATTATTATAATCATAAATCATAATGGATCTGCACAATATGACTGAATAAAAATTGGATCATATTTTCTTTTTGGATGGGAATAAAAAGAAACATGTTGCCAGGAGAGATCAGACAAATGTTGAAATTGTGCTTATTCAACACCAGAATTTGAAAAATTTGTCTACGCTGCGAACAGAAATGTTTGAAATACCTTGTGGAGATACTTACACTCGGGTCATCCAAGCAGGCACCCACAAAATTTATCACATATGGACTGTTGAGCTTGGCCAATATTGCAACTTCCCGGCAAAACATATCCACATCTGATTTGGCACCAAAGGAACTGGCTCTGTATCTGTAACAAACATAGATAGGTAATTCCTTTTGTTTTTGATACTATCACAAAATTTGAACAGAAAAGCATTGTAATTTTCACAAATGAAAAAAAAAATGCATATAATATCTTTCATTCCAATGATAACAGGGGGAGATTTTATTTTATTTTTTTTTAAATCTCAAGAGGGGCAAAACAATTTTAGACAGATCAAAATTTCCACAGGTGTCCTTGGACAGAATGCATTTCTTAGAAAAAAACATGATTAATGCTATGCTTGATTTGCAAATTATAAGAGAAACAAAATGACTACTAGATAGTTTACACACTCTAACCACTGAATGAAAAGAAAACTGAATGGTTGATTCTGTCTCTTGTTGGCTTTTATGATGAAAAGATATTAAAGTGTTTTTTTGTTTTGCCCAATGCTTTTATTTTCTACAATAAAAATTGTTAAAGAAGCCACACTCACAGTGTTGATCTGGAACCACGGAAAGGTCAACATAAAGTTTACTGTGCTGAGCTTTCAGGACATTATTTACAATATCAAATATTTTGTAGATTGCATAATATCCATGAGCAATGTTTCAGTCTTTCTAAGATTGCACATCAATATAATGAAATTTGTTTTGGCTATTAAGAGTTGAGCATACCTTTTGATGGCCACTGTTCGACCTTTACATTTTCCTTTGTAGACTTTGCCAAAAGATCCTGAGCCTATGGTTTCTTGGAATTCCAGATCTGTGATCTGTAAATGGAACTGGTGGGAGAGGGTGGCTCTCAGCTGCAAAACATCAATTTTTTCTGGGACAGACAAAGACAAAGTCACCATTAATTATGCCATACAAGCGTCATCATTGCTTTATCAAATTTTACTTTAGGTGTCTCAAAATGGCTCAATGTATCCTGTGGTCTGATCTTTACCAGCTATAGCTCTGTCTTGTGCAAAATATTACTTGCCCACGAAGTTAGGTGAGGAAAATATATGAAGCACTGTACTGAGAAAAAAAACAAAACATTTTGGGCTCCTTGCTTGAAAATCACCCCATGTAAATAATCTAAAAGAAATCCATGATGTCAAAAAACATTTAATAGCAACAATTGTATCAACAGTTTTGATTTTATAGAAAAAGAAGGAACTGTCTTTTTTCACTTTCTCTACAATGCTTGGTCAAGGGCCTTGTATTAGACACAGGAGGATGGTTTAGTTACTGAAAACCAAACCCCATTCTGAACATTACTGGCACAACACTCCATACATTTCTAGAAACTGGAAAGCATTACGTGGTTGCAATACAATACTACTACCTTTTGTCATGCTGCGTAACTTTCCTAAAGGAGATGGAACTGCAACATAAGAGCCATCCAAACTTCCAGGCTGTGAATACTCTCCACATCCTGAATCATCACTGGGTCTCTTATAATGCTTCAGCAGCGTCACTATAGCATCAAATCCTGATAGACAAAATTCAAGAAATTGAATAGGTTTAAAAACTACTACGTACAAGAGGTCATCTCTTGGTTTCTGAGGAAACTTAATGTCATATACTAGAGTACTACAAAAACATAAGACAAATTTTTCTAACCATTCATCAGTGGCTTTTTGGTTATGTTTTATGATACTGAAGCATCAATTCTTGACAATGAAATCTAAAGACAATTGCCTTGCACCCAGAGCAAAATGAGTTGCAAGTTGCTCCGGGCCATTGCGAATTATGGCTGTTTTTAACCATTTTCCAACACAGATACCAAATTTTTCTTTTCAGGATAGAAAAGTTTGAATGTTCGTTTTGTGGAAAGCAAATAAAAATTTTGGTATCTCAGTCAGAAAATAGTTAAAAAAAACAGCCATAACTTGAAATCTTCCCAAACAACTCCTGGCTCATTTGCCCTGGGAGCCAGACAAATGGATTAGACAATAACTTTTCCTGAGGACCAGTCACTGTTTATACTTCAACTAACATTAAATCTTATAGAAAACACTAAAGGCATTTGGATAATGTCAATGTCTTTCAATTGTAATCAATGACTCTCTAGTTACCCTCATTAGACCATTAAATCACAGAACTTCGATGAAAAAAGTTTTATTAAGGACTAATCATTGCACTGTCAGTGGTAAACAAGACATTTTCAAAACTTTCACTTAGACATAAAATCTTTCTTTAAAAGTGATTTCCTCGTCTTGAGATATATTTCAGCACAGTTGTCATAGACCTTCAATGCAAGGATAATGAACAACCCATTCAGATTTTTTTATATTAGATTTCCTGTTGCACAGCACAAGAACAGAAGTGTCCAATTAAATCTTATCAAAAGCTGTTAGCCTGTTAGGTATGTAATTTCTTCATCTGAATGTGTAATACCTTCCAAATCCCACAGTTTACCATGATAAGACTGTGCGGTACATGTTTTCTTGAAATATGATGCTCATCACCTAAACATAAATACATGTTGTTGCACTTCTGTCCTTTTCTCAGGACACAGCAGACTTTATAATAGATGGCATATGAGCCTTTGCCATTAGGTGGACACCAAAAATGTTGCACTAGGGGCTTGTTATGAAGTTTAAAATATATCCT
>JBCAUA010058894.1:0-11381 GCA_038406235.1 Peronia verruculata
TGTGTCTCTCTCTCTCTCTCTCTTTTTGTTTTTGTGTGTGTGTGTTTTTGTGTGTGTGTGTGTGTGTGTGTGTGTGTGTGTGTGTGTGTGTTCTTTTTTTTTTTTAACTCATATCTGCAACTATGTGATAGATGGTTAGCAAATATATTTTTCTCATTTTCTTGCCAGTCACTGGTGCAGTGAAGTCATTTGCCCGTCTATGCGACAGCGTGCCGCGTGGTAACGTCTGTGTGAGGGACCCCCGGCTGATCACGTGTTTCGAGACCTGCAGCCATGACCTGTGTAACAGCGGCAACCCTGACCCTACCCTGTATCCTGTGCCAACCTACACAGCCCCAGCCGTGCCGGGTGTGCTGCGTGGTCGGGAGCACATGGGTGCCCTCTGGGCTACACAGCACCACGCCCAGCTTCTGCACGAGCATCCACCGGCCAAGGCAGAGATACAGACAACTCACCGCAGAGGTTCTCCGGAGAGAGCCGACTCTCAGCAGCGTCTCCGCAATAAGCATCGGGGAGGTTCGAAAGTCTCAAGAAGGATGAATATTCATAGTACTGCCGCTCGTGGTGATCATCTCACCAGAGGTGTTGGGAATCAAAGGAACAAAGATATGCAGCAACAATTTCTCGACAAAGGTAAACGCGTTCAAGGACAAACAAATTTGCATAAAACTGTGGGAGAAGAAATAAACTATAAGTATCCTTTCTATGACAGGAAATCAGTGCATTTTCACCCCCACACTCGCTACGAAGGACAGCCCAGATCAAGATTTCAATTCAAAACTTTCAATTCTGAATCTAAAGATACCAAAAGAAATCTACTTCACGAAACACGGAATTCGTCCTATGCAGATGCTGGAACGGTGCCCGGAAATGGTGACAATGTTTCCAGAGTGAAAATCTACGGCTTGAGTTCCATTCCGTACTCACCAGATATGATGGAAAACGTTCGGGCCTTCTGGAGAAGAGCAGAGAGTCACAAGCGAAAAGTGATGTCTGAAAACGAAACCAATGGTAAACGTAAACATTCCTTCAAGAAGTCACCTTTTGCTATGAGAAATCCAAAAGTTGCCTCAGAGCCGATGGAGAACGAACACATTGGGAGGCGTACGTTTCAGGACAGGACAAAAGCTGATAAGATGGTAGGGAATGTCGATATGAACTCTGTGGGTGATCATAAAAGTCGCCGTTATTGGTGGGATTACATGTCCGGCAAATCTAGCAAAACTGATGACTCGTCTTCAAAATCTGTAAAATCCTTCGAAGCCCACAATAATGCGCTACGAAATGATGAAAAGAACAAGACAAAACGGAAATTTAGCAAAGAACTGGAGAGAAAAGAACGACTCGATAGAACAAAGACTAAGGATGGGCTTTACAAGGGAGGTAACAGCTATTTTAACAAGCATGTGACTCAAACAGACGGTCATCTCCCCTTGCCTAGCTCCGATGTAAGGCGAGATTCGGAACAAAAGAAGAAATCCACAAACGATGTTAATGTTAGTGATATGATGGGTAAACAAGGCAGACAAGTTCCAGCTGGTGGAAATGCTATGCCTCACATTACTCCAACTGCTCAACCGACCACAACAATCAAATGGTGGGCACATGGACGTGTGGAGGATGACCAACACAATAACATGGGTATCTCACCGTCTCCTTACGCCAGCAGGGTGACCAACAGGATGGGGAAGGATATTCATTCAGGAAGGGATGATAGCAATGGAAAATCTGACAGGAAGCTCACGTACTGGCTGTACTCACCTAGATTTCCCTCTCACGGTGTTACACCATCATATGCTCACAGACAACAGTTAGTGCCGTATCGCGTTAGGGGCCTCAAAAAATACAAAGAGCAATACAAGTCAAAGCCTCTGCCTCTGGAAAATGCAGATTTTCGTACCAAACCATTACAACAGAAGGAACGACCAAGCTCAAAAAAGTTGATGAAGAGTCCTTTCACTCCAAGACCGAGGTTCGACGATCCCTCAGAATTTTACACGCTGAACGAAATAAGATCTGGGAAAAGAAATCCTTCCTGGCTAAGTGGAAAATCATCGGTCTCTGTGCAAAACCAGAAAGAGCATTGGCTTAGGTCTGAAGACTCTCCTGCTAGACGGAATAGAATTTACAGATCAATGCCAAAATCTGAGCCATATTCAAACAGTATTGACGGTAAAGATGTTCTGATGACCCCAAGAAATGAGGCAAATACGGCACGTCCTCAACCTAAAAGGAGGTGGTATGATGTAGTGCAATCAAACAAAATGGAAATCAGTCAAGATCAGAATCCTTTGCCTGTCTACAACAGATCGTCTAAATCCAAAGTCAGTGCTATCAAAGGGTCTCAGGAAGTTGAAATAGCCAAGTTGAGCACACAGAGTAGCCGATTCCTTGATGTCAGTGAGAACAGAGTTTCAGTTCAAACGTATCATGACCATGCTGGCTTTGGTACAAACGTTGATCCAAGTACCATGGGTAGTAGCTCAATCACCAGGAAGGGCACCACAGTGCAGAGCAGCCCAGTGAGAGATCGCAATGGCTGGACAGTAGGGAAGTATTCTGTCACACCAAAGTATTCAACTGTGGGCAGTGAAGTTTACATGGGCCATATTGAGCGAGATGATGATGGGAGATACAAGTTACATCTGACGCCAGCGAATTCCAACCTGAACCGGCGCACAACATTGTCTTCTTTACAGCCTTACTCGGCACAGCGAGGCAGTATCTTGTCCAAAACATCATCACCACGATCTCTTAGAAATCAAACTTCTGGAAAGAGAGAACGTATCCCTGACCGCAGCAGCTCGGTATCTCCATTCACCGTGAGCGCTACAGGATCACACAGCTCAATAACCAGATTACCATCCATATCATCTCAAGGGTCAAAGGTTCTGACACTGGTACCTGGAAATTACAAATCAACGACCACGAGAGCTACCAATCGTCCACTGCCCACAGACCTCCCTAAACTGATCGCTGTGACAACAATGGAGACACCACAGCGGGCTGACAGATATGCCAGGATAGGACATGCTCCACACGATAGCAAAACTATCATATTGCACAACAATGGGCCAAACAAAAGTCCTTCTTTCCACAACCATCTGCGCCAAGCTGCTATGAACATTCCCAAACCACAGGGTGAAGGTCGTAGGATACCTTTACCTAAACATTCTCCCACAGAACAGACAGCTAGAAAGTTGTCTTCCCACAACACCAACAACAACGACCGTCGCCAAGCTCAGCTTTCGTCCCACTCCAGACTCACCACGAGACTACCATATATGACCACGAGAAGATATCAAACAACTTCGTCCGGGTCCAGGGGAATGCTCAACAGCCAGTGGTCAACAGTGACTAGTATACCAGAAAGTGTTCAGATTACTATGGACTACCAGCCGAGGAAAGATTCTCTGCAATCTAAGAGGAAAACCAGCAGACCACAGACACATACATTACCGCATAGCCTTGTCACTTCTAAAGATTCCAAACTGCCACAATCTCATGCTGCTCTGTCACAAATCAAACCCTCGGCCCCAGCCAAGAAGATACTATTTTCCCTTACCAAATCAGCTGAACCTGCCACGTCCACCACAAGGGCCAAATATTCACGTAGACCTTCAAATGTCCGGAACGACATTGGCATGACTGGCACTGCACTAAACAAGTCGAGGTTAGAAAGCAGACAATCTGAGAGAGATACACCTGGGTCAAATGCCATGCCTCATAACCCACAAAGCTTGTCACCTCCGTCAAAAAAAAGTTCTAGTCAAAATATGATAGGAAGAAAGGAGACTAGTGAGATACCTCCATCTTTATCTGTATCACAGACAGCCCGACATGGCCAATACAGAACTACTGGCACTGGCAGGAGAACCAGAAAGTTCTTCACAGCAGGGACACCCCAGCCACAGAGAATGGAAACCATCCATCCAACATCCAGTACCTCCAACAGCACAGATGGAACTGCAGTTGCCGGTGAACAGAACGGACCTCAAATTTCCAATGATATCAAACTGCAAATGGCTAACAGTGAGCCAACTGGGTCAGATGGCGGACACACAAATGTGGGAAAAAGTCAATCAAACACTGATGATGTCCGAGAGAATAAGCCAGGAAAAATACAGAGACATCAGGACGCTAAAGCTCCACACAGAAAACATCCTGTCCCAACGATCTTTCTGCCTCAGGAGATGCCACAGGTGAGCAAGAGAGAAGAACAAGCAGGCAGGAGATCGTGGCTAGTGGCCTTTGATAGGAACTCAGCATCAAGCAAAACCACCACTCGTCTTGCCTGGACTCTTGTAATACTCATATCCACAATGTTATGGCGTACTTAGTGCTAAACTGAGCTGGTTTTTATATCAAAACGTTACAAGTTTTAGAGAAAATTTTAAAAAAAACCGAATCAAACCAAATACATGGAACCAAACACGATTACATCAAAAGAATCAGATCTCACCGCACCAACAAATTTAATGTTACTCTGTTTAAAATTCCTTATTCACGAGAAAAGACATTCATGACTTTAGCAGTCTCAAGCACATCTTGGCAAAATATCAGAGGGAATTTCAGTGCAAAAGTAAATAATTTAATACCAGAGATAGAAAGCGAACACAGTAATGAAAAGCAGGCACGTGATTTCTCCTAAAGCCGGAAAATGAACGAGTTGTGAACAAACCCGGCCTGCCTTTGTCTGCATGTACAGTGTATCCAGTCTCCGATACGATTTCACTCCCAGCTCCATCTTTATTAGCAATGACGTCTCTCTGGTCTCCCAATGAAAAAACACAACACTGTAGCATCATTAGTGAAAGACTTTGAAACACGACTCAGTCTGACCTAAATGCACTGTGTTTGAACCTTTATAGAGGTACATGTAAATTAGGAAGGTCATAATGACGTCAGTTGTTATTTAATTATGAGATAAACTATGCCCGCTCACAGACCACAGAAAGCAACAGAACGGAATGCAACGTTTGCCTCATTTTCCCCGGATAATGATAGGGTAGAGGATATTTCTACATTAGCAGCATTGGACTGAGGTCATGTCTGTTACAGTCACAAGAAACATACGAAAGAAAAAGTCTGTATTGCATACACTACTTTTACACAGTCCACAAAGACATATCGTTTTTCAAGACATGTTCCTTTTCTACAAGCCCGCAATCACTTTTTAACTTCAAAACATCATGTGCTTTCGTTTTCTGACAAACACGTCAAAACAAAGATGATGGTAAAAAATTCATTGACAGATACTAACTTTTCTTTCGTTGTACTTCGTGCTACTTTTGATTTACAATTAATAGAAAGAGACAAGCTTCTGACGGAACCTATCCCGACACAAAATGTTCGTGGTCTGTGAGCCGACGACCTGAAGCCCATTAGAGACGTATTAACTGTGTTACTGCGTTGTTAGATCCCTCCCTGGCTTGACAAACGCGATGTCAGCAACACATTTTCTTCAATATTCACATTCTCTCTATGTGAAACCTGTCCTCTGAAGCTACGCTGTGCGTATAGTTTCACTAAAGATGGTGGCTTTAATCCTTTAATGGACGAAGCACAAGAAGTTTAAAACATAACGTCCAAAGTTAACTTTGGCGTTTCCAGTTTTCTGTAAGGAACATCACAACGCTCGCAATTTAAATAAATGTTTTACTCTAACAGCCAAATCCGCTGCTTACAGTTGGAAAAGAATAAAGAGCTAACGTACAGAGTATTGGCACGGCCTGGGTTAACCATTTCACTGAAAAACTTGAAATCCACTTTCAGCTAAGTTTTTTTGCTTAGCATGAATAAATAAGCAAGGCATGCAGATTCCAAAAAGGTTTGTTGTATTTTCAATTCAATGCAGACCACGTAAAATTGTACGCCATATAAACTGTGACTGGGTCAGTATCTGAGGAACTGATTGCATGGAACAGGTCTCTTCACACTTTAATCTGTGGGGTATTATTATATTTATATGGAATTGCCATACGATTACCTTTCACTTATGGCGTTCCCATATATTAGCCTATCTAACGTACATACAGACATACCCACATACCTGCATACATTCATACATACATACATACATACATACATACATACAACAAACATACATACATACATACATACATACATACATACATACATACATACATACATACATGCAAGCATGCATACATACATACATACATACATACATACATACATAGACACAGAATTAAAACGCTCCTATGACTACACCATACCGACACTGGGACTGTTGTTTGACAGAGCATCTTTGAGGAACATCTCACGTATCAATGCCATTGTCCACTGAACTATAGAGAACATAAGGAACCAAACCTTCTTAGTTGAGTGTCAAAATGTTAATAGATACGGCCGACCGAGATTCGCTTTTATTAAAGCGTTGGATCCATAGCAACCAATTCGATCTCCATCAAAATTGGACATTTTACAGCCTTCTATGATTTAACTCGGGTCTATATACCTAGCCCTTTATCATATAAACATCCAGACAAGAAACTCGCATATACACATACAAATTCTCTCTAAAGACTTCACTTTTATTATCTAAGCCTCCTCTGTGGCCCTTTTCTCTGGTAATTTAATCTAGATTCCCAAAGTTCCATCCATTCATCAGCGCTGACAGGGGAAACGGTTATAGAGTCGAACCTTAAATCATTTCAAGAGTTGACCTGATTACACAGTTTTGATGTCGGTAAGATCAAAGAGATCGCGCTCGAGCATCGAAGTCTCTTTCTCTCTCATTCTCGCATACTATTACCTTATTTTCTTGAGATTTTTTTTCCCCCTGTTAACCCTCATATCTGCCCCCACTCGCTTTCTCTCCCACACATATTCACATAGGTATTACAAACCATAAAATAGCGACTGAGCTTTTGGACACTTAAACTCTCAAATTCAACAAGTTTTGGTGTTGTTGTTGTTGTTGTTGTTTTGGTTTGTTATTGTTGTTGTAGTAGTCGTTATTGTAGTTGTTGTTATTGTTAGTGTTGTTGTTGCTGTTGTTGTTGTTGCCGTTGTTGTTTTTCCTCGTTCTTTGTTCTCTCATGATCTTGTTTCCTTTGTCTTTTCTAGCTTTCTATCTTTCTGTCTGTCTGTCTTTGTGTCCCTCCTCTCTCTCTCTGTGCCTCTGCCACTTTCTCCCAGACTGTCTCTACGTCACTCCTCCCCTCCCCCCGCCCCCCCCCTCCCACCCCCATCCCCATCTCTCTCTTTACCCTTTACACTGTCTACTTCTCTGCCTGCCTTCCTGTCTGTCTGTCATCAGCTATTTGTCCCACTCATTCTTCTGTTTCTCTTGTGTTCTCTCTTTCCTTTATCTCTCCCGCTCTCTTTGGTTAGCTTGCCTCCCCCCCTCTCTCTCTCTCTCTCTCTCTCTCTCTCCTGAATCTCGTCGAAGAGGTTTCTCCAAATTTAGAACATGACTGTCTACAGAAATAATATTATTAAGTTATCAGATATCTGTCACTTAACAGTTAAATTTTTTTATTATTATTATTATTATTATTATTATTTTGTCTTTTCAATACAAAATCATAAAATAAAGAAAGTAAGAAGAAAAGAGCTAGAGAAAGAAAAAGAGTGAGAGAAACATATCAAAACAGAACAAACAAACAAAAGGAAAAGCACATCAAATAGAATTACAGCTATTTATACAGATGCAGACATGACCATCGTCGACATTCCAGGGGAGACATCTCTGCTCTCTCTCTCTCTCTCTCTCTCTCTCTCTCTCCTTGCTCCTGTCTTCTTTCCCGCTTTCTTTCCTCTCTTTTTCTTGACCTGTAAACGTATTTTACCGTGTTTGACATAATATGGCCGTAATCGTGCGGTGTCGTTAAACCCCAACGCAAACAAACAAACAAACAAGATGCAGACATGAACAAAAGAACTTGGAAATATTAAGCTAACAACATTAACTACAATAATAAAACAAAAATGAAAAGAAAAAAGGGGAAAGGAAAATATGTGGGACAGATTTCAACTCAGTAAAAACCGCTATATGTTAAAGCATTCAGGTTTAATCACCACCATCCAGGTTAGAGTTATTTATTACGGCAAACTGTATCTGTGGCTATCGGGCCAGGTCACAAATTATTCCCTTATTTGTGCAGTAAAATTGTACAATAAATGGTTGGCTTCTGGAAAGGAAAAACGTTCAAAGAAAGAACAAATAACAATGATAGATACACAATCCATAGGCACACACGTAAACACAGACACTGAGGCTTGCATGCAAGAAATATGGGCCAAAAAGTAATTTAAACAGAACTATTTATTTTATTTCTTTATTTATTATATATATATATATATATATAGTGTGTGTGTGTGTGTGTGTGTGTGTGTGTGTGTGTGTGTGTGTGTGTGTGTGTGTGATAAAATTATGATCAGTGGTTTGATTACGAAAAACGCATACACACATATAATAAAATTGCAAGAAAACCTACAATAGGCTTATGGACTCGAAAACTGTTGAATGGATCCACCTGAAATTTGGCACACAACATTGCTGCATATGGACCAGTGTTTCTATGAACTCAAACCTGATAATATCTTATTATCTATAACGTTATTCGACAAATGCGGTAATAGTTGAATAATGAACTCACAAGGGCGCTTGATCCGAATTGTATGTTCGATAGTATGAAGCGATCAACATACATTTTCTTTGAGCAACATTCAGTTTGATTAACTAAATTATCAAAATTAAAGTGCGCATACTTTACCATACACTTTTAGTCGCAGGGCTGTATTAAAAAGAAAAAAATACCCCACAGAGGCCGTGGGTTCTTCCCTAGTAATTATAACATACAAAGAGGGTCACACATATAAAGAGGGAGAAAAATGGCATACCTCATCCATGCAGGCGCATAAACATACAATAATAGATATATTGTAAGGAAAATTACAAGCACTGAAGATGAGATTCCCATACACACCGAAACATCTTGGCTATCTCATACTTGATTGGCGAGTTAGCTCAGTGATTTTGTGTTGCGGCCTTTGGAAGCAAAGGTCGGCGGTTCGAATCGCAACAATTGCATGGTTTTTCGTTAGAAAAGATACTTAAAACAACTTTTTCTCAGCACACCCATCTGTAAAACAGGTCTCTGATGTACATCGAGAGAAGTACAGTGGCGCTGCACTGCGACGACGCGGTCTGAAATGGCCTAGCCAATTTCCCCTCTTGGGGGCCAAGGGATGGTACTTTTACTTTATTTTACTTTACATTATTACAAACCAGCAGGCCGGCAGAAGCATCATATAGCACACTGTCCTTCAGGAAGACCTTCTGGCAATTGTGAAGAAAAAAAAAACAAATAAGGTAGTACGGCCATTTAACAAGATCCAGTGGCCTTGCTAAGACTGTGCTACTACAAGGAACAGTTGATTGAAAACGGGATGGTTAGAAAAAAAGATGGACAGACAATATTCAGGAATAGACATAGAGAACATTATTTGCGGAGATCCAGGCCTTAGCCAATAACGGCGACCAATTGTTCACAGCTAGTCTGGAAACACTTCTGATGACCTCAAAATGAGATCGCAAAACTGAAGTCACTTCACACATTCAAAACTAAAGGTCGAACAAAAAAATAAAATGATGAAAGGAAAAGACATAATAATAATAATAATAATAATCACAATAAGTAGTGAAAGATAAGAGGCGAAAACATGCGGACACATACATAAAATACTTTCTTTGACAGAAAGAAAACTAAAGTGAACAAAGAAATAAATCAGAACAGTACTGAGATCTTCAAGGGGATTGAAAAGCGCTTTATACATAGTAATCGTAACCTAAGACAGGACCTCGTGGTAGCAGATAGATAGGTAAAATAGTGCGGAAAAATTCAGACCTGGTCAAAAACCATACCGCGTATAGATTACTCAATCTTAATTCTAATCCTAACCCTTAAACCCAACCCTAGTATAAACAGGATAGTTTCAGAATAATAATAATACGCCTATCTAAATGCCTATCTGTCACCCAGGGATAGGCAGACACTGTGGTGCATATGTATCCAATTCGCTATGTCTCTCCAACAGTGGGTGGGCACTGTCATGCCTATGAATCCACTTTCGGTGCCACTCGAGAGGTAAAATTTAGAGAAAAGAAATGGGGTTTCTTTGTGAGCATGTACTGACGGACTTTAAAAATGCAACACTTGAAAATAATTCTACTGACGAACTTTAAAAACGCAACACTTGAAAATGATTCTACTGACGGACTTTAAAAACACAATACTTGAAAATGATTCTACGGACAGACTTTAAAAACACAATACTTGATATATAGAATCATTGTCAAGTGTTGCGTTTTTATAGTCCGTCAGTATAGTACATTCTATCTCTGTCATGTACGTTATTTGACTTTAACATTTGCAGGCTTAGATACAGTTTGACGATTGGACATAAACATATGATTGCTGGTGAAGTTCCAGCTTCTGTTAGTGGTGATATTAACCAATAAGACTTGAGGATTAAGATGGAATGAGTTGAGCAAAATGACAAAGAGGAGAGTAAAAGGAAAGAAAATAACGATAAGAGTTGGGCGGGTATAGGTTGGAAAGGGGGCGGGAGTGAGAGGGGAGGAGTCTATAATGGAGATGTTGGAATAAATTACATATATAACTTCCTACACAATAAGTAAGTCATTTAATTCATATTTCTTCCATACACAGCAATACCCTATTTACATTTTGTATGTTTACTTTGTTGCCCTGAAGAAGAGTCAAGCGGTCTTGCAAACTTGGCAGAGTATTACTATTGACATCAGTATCAAATTCTTTACATGGTATTTGCTTTTTGTGGATTATTTAATTAGTTGCCAGTTAGACAGCCTTTTCATGTTTTATAAAATAATAACGATAATAATAATAAAAAATAAGAGGTCATAGGTTAACCCTTTGAGTGTTGGGTTCAAAAAAGCTCCAACTTTGAGAATCCAATTGAATTTTTGGATGTGACAATAGAGAAGATGAGTTGCGACATGAAGAGTCTTGCTTGATAACGGCAGGGAATGGTTTTAAATGTCTGACAAATTTCAGCGTTTCTCTATCAGAACAGACAGTAAGGTGTTAGTGCCAGGAGCCGAGCTTTTGAGGGATTATTATGTTAGGAAGGGTTAAGGGCAGAGAGAGAGAGAGAGAGAGAGAAAGAGAAAGAAAGAAGGAGAAGAAAGAGAGATTAAAGCAAAAGAGAGGAAGAGAAAAAAGAGCTTTTGAATGCACAACAACATTAATTTTACATCTATTACCCGATGGTGCAAAAAAAGGGGGGGGGGGGCATGGAAAGGAAAAAAAAACAACAACAACAAAAAAACAAAGAAAAAAAACTCCCAAAACAAAGATGAAAGACAA
>JBCAUA010058905.1:0-11380 GCA_038406235.1 Peronia verruculata
TATACAACATATATATTTTTTTTTTTTTTTTAATTTTTTTTTTTTTCATGAGTATGTGAAGAGGATAGGAATGGTGTGCTTATACCGCTGTCTGCTTTCGTAACTGTTGAGAGGAAACACTGCAGACTTGGTTGATCACAGAAATGAGACTGTCTATGGTCATTAGGGAAATACTGTCGGACACCTACGGTCTAGCCAGCTGGTAGCTACCTATTTTGCTGTCGCACTTGAAGCTGATGTTTAGTAGATGGATGGTGGGCACATCGTTAGATCTGAGTGAAGTGCTGGGCGATGGGGAAAATGAGACAAATAGAGAGAAAGAGTGAGACAAATAGAGAGAAGGAGTTCCAGACAAACAAATACAAGACATAGAAAGGAAGAAAGAAGAAAGAAAGAGTGAGAGAGATCAGAATAAAGACGATAAACAGAGAGACATAGACAGAGGTGTCAGATTTAGAGTGTTTCAATAGGGAGGCAGACAAACGGACGGACAGGCGGACGGACGGACTGACAGACACACACAAAGAATATCATTGAGCAAAAGACGATATAGGGTGGATGTAACATGAGATAAATATACATGTATACAGCAACAGATAATGAACGACAGACAGTGAGAGAGGCAGGAAGAACGAGATACAGGGAGATAGAGAGAGTGACAAAGTACAGGATGATGAATTATTTCTTCGTTTCTTAGATCATCCCAACCTCGAGAAGCATCGTCGTTGTAAACAATCTGCCACCTCGTTCAATGACGGAATTTATTTGAATAAGCAGATTTTCTCTTGTTTGTTTCCAGGAAATACGTCAGCACGAACCTCTATGAGAATGCATGGAAATACATGAACGAGACGTAAAGCAATATATCAACTGATGTCTTAAAAGAGAAAATCCAGGCGCTTTTGATAGAAAACATCACCAACAACAAAAACAAATTAGCATCTGGTTATAAGCAATTGGAACACGCAGCAAAAAATACATAAATAAATCAGCCATATATATGGGCAAAAATAAGAGGGAAGATGCTTGTTAAAACCGATTCTGTCATTATTCTCCTTATCTTCCTCCTCTTTTATCCTTGACTTTTATCTTCTGATTTTTTCTTCCTTTCTTCAATTCGTTCTTTTTTTCTTCTGCTTCTTCCTGTTCCCCTCTTCTTCCTGGGCCCTTCTCCTTCTTCTTACGTTTCTATGTTTCTCTAATCTTTCTCTATTTTACCTCTCACTTCTCTTTCCTTCTCGTCTTCCACTTCCTATCGTGTTCTTATCATCGTTCTTATTCTTCTCTTTCTTCTTTTTTTTTTTATCTTTTGCCTTCTTCTGTTTCCTTTCCCTCACAATTCCACTCCAACATTAGAAATGTAATACTATCTGATTTTGAAAAAAGGATGAGAATCAGTATTCGTCCTAGAAAAGGAGCAACGTGATGTGGAGGTGTCATACATTTGTACACTTCAAGTCTGTCACTGCTGCAACTATAAACGTTGAGTATGTTTTTAAAAAATCCTTTTCATACACTAAACCTTGCAACTGCACTTTGTCTTGCCATTCGATAACCCAGAACTGAGAAACAAATCGGCCGTCATCAAGTGTTGTAAGTCATCAACTTTAACGCTTGGGAAACAACAGAATGGACATAGTGAAATCTTGGTTCTCAAAGTGTTAATTCAATGCGCTATCACGAGACAAATGCAGATTGATACGGAGAGAGAGAGAGAGAGAGAGGGAGAGGTGGGGGAGGCGAAAGCGCGACATATAGATAGAAAGAAATATCGAACGACAAAAGTGAGAAAGAGAAACCACAGGGTAAGGGTTGAAGATTGTAAAAAAAGAAGAGAGAGAGAGAAAGAAAAGCAAGAACCAAGCGGTAAGTCTCCACTGTTAGAAATGTACGAAATTAATTTTAGACTTTTTCGGACGTGTAAGGCATCAAATTGAATATCCTTGTCTAGTCTTCATAGACATCTTGAGATCTGCACCAGTCACTTCCCTCAATAGCGAAGGCCGCTCATGACACACATAATATATAAAAAGATCGGCCTTTTATCTTTTTCCACTTTACTCCCTATAAATGGCTAGCCTGTGGCAAGAAGAACGTTCAGAGAATAATATTCATCTCTGGAATTTATCTCCTACAAGCTGTGCTGGATGGCTTGCAATCACCGATACAAGTGATTGATTTTGACAGAGAGGAGACAGTGAGGTGTCTACGAGGCCGAGGCTTGGCATTTCTAGGGTTTAATGTTGTCCGTTTGACTACAAATATGCCTAGAACTGTACATGACAGCGTTGGTGAATTAGATCGAATTGAAGGAGTCATCATAGTGGAGAAGAAGAAAAAGGTGAGGGGGGGGGAGGGGGGGCATGGAGGGCATTTCTATTTCGGTATGGTATCCAAGTTCATTAATCTCTTGGGAGATATTAAAATATTTATTAATTCATTTTGATAACATATATCTATATATGTAACATGTATATATAACTTATATATAACATATATCTATATGCCCATCGAATGGAATCGAAATTTCAACTAACTTTACTGTCCTGTGAATGATTGTCGCTTCTGGTCTGACACAATTTGGGGTGGGGGGGGGGGTCTTTAAACCAGATTCATTGACAATTTTAGTTTGTTTTCTTCCCCACAAGATCTAGTTTAAATGGTTGAATTGAATATGACGTGTTAATTTTGATGAATGGCAGTATGGTTTGGTTATTACGAATTCGAATTCGATTATACTCTATTGATCCATAGGGAAATAAATCTTGACCATCGCAGAACGGAATCAAATAAAATATATGAAGTCTACAATACAAGCTGTGACTTATTATCATTTGTTTGATACGGGTAATAGTAATAGATACCAATACAACATCAGTGAATTAACATCGTCTTCGTTAATGTCACATGCGCTCATAGTGTACATGGTCTTACTAGGCACAAATGCACTATTTGCGTATGTAAACTAATCAGAGACATTCTATTAATAGTATGTCTATGATACTGTTAAAAGTGAGCTTTACAAGCCTTATTGTTGTATCGTGAGATTGTATTACTTAGGTTGAATTCGAGTGCATTGTGTGCGTCAGTAAACTGAACAAGCAATCAGTTTCTTGTCACTTTTTTTTTCTTTTTCTTACAGACAACTTAATTAAAGTTTTAGAATAATCTTAGGGATATTAGAATACGATTTCTAATTGATTTCTCCTCCACCGTCAGTCTCAAAGAACACAGAATAGTCAATGACTTACAGTGATGTAAAAGAAGAATCTCTCTATATTGCCTTGCCTAAGAACTAACTAGAGTTCGCTACCTTATTCTTTTTATATATTTCTTTTCTATGTATATATATCTATATCTATAGATAACGGGTTATTGCGCTTTCGGTGTGGGTCAAGATATTTCTGAATTTTTATAGGTTAAACTGTTCTTTCGTATTGTGTTCCCGTCTCTGTCCATCGCCTAATGGTCAAATGGCTACTTTACTGTTCTTTCAAGATCCGTCTTTCGCGATCTAATTTCTCAATGAAGTTCCCATGTCACTGTCGGCCTCCGACACTTGCGGAGGAAACACCGTAGACAAAGTAGGTCACAGGACTGACGTTGTCTTTAGTCATTAGTCTGACGTTTTATAGAGTCTGTGTTCTTCAATCTTTCATTTTACCTCTTTATATTATCTCTTTCTCCTCAGTCCTCTCCTTTCTTCAGCTATTCCGCCCAGTCTTTATTGTCCCCTCTTTCTATCTCTACATCCTCTTGAATTTCTTTGTCTTTCATTTCACAGTTTTACTTCACATTTTCCTTCTACCTTCACCCTGAATCTCATCTCCTTTTTTTCCTTCTGCGACTCTTTCTCCACCGTTTGTCAGAGATTGCTCTCCCTTGTTCCACGTAATGTTAAATTATCAGATTGACGGTGATGTCAATGTTCGTAATAAATTGGATCTTCCTCCTATTCCTCCGTTCTCCGTGGCGGATAAATAGCTTTCCGACCTCCTCTCCCGAATAAAAATTCGTTTTACGTGACAGAGTTTTTCGACCTCCACCCCCAAACAAAAATTTCATTTTCATGTTTTCTTCATGACAAAATTTCCAAACTCCACCCCAAAATAAAAACTCAATTTTCATATGTATTAAAGGTGAAAGAATTTTCCGACCTGCACCCATAAATAAAATCTCAGTTTTAATATATTTTCTACGTGACAGAATGTTCCGACCTCCACCGCCAAATGAAAATTTAATTTTAGTATATTTTCTACGTGACAGAATTTTCCGACCTCTACCCCGAAATAAAAACTCAAGTTTAATATCTGATATTTTCTAGGTGACAGAATTTTCCGAGCTCCATCCCTAAATAAAAATTCAATTTTAAATACATATTTACCAGGCAGAATTTTCCATCCTCCACTTCCAAAAAAAAAAACTCAATTTCATTAATATTTTCTACGTGACAGAATTTTGCTCCGTTATGTAGTTAAGTGAAGACAACTCAGCGATGTTTACCTGTGCCTGTAGACTATCGCAGGGATGACGAGGATTTCCGTCCACTTGGACAACCAACATGAAGAAAGCTCAGCCAAAGCATCACGTGCCATTACCCCCGCTGAAAAAAAAGTAAAATCTATAGCCGATTTTCATCAGTTGAAAATCTGCCGTTGACCTTTTTCGGGATGAGATCTAATACTGATGTTTTCCGGTTCGCGTTTGCTGTCTATGGCAGACCCTCTTCGGTAATTTTGCTGACATTTCGGTAATCTGACTATTTTGTTTCATTTTTCCTCGCTGTCTCTTTATTTGAGTCTGTGTTATCTCTTCCGGACTTACTTTTTAGATTACTCGTACTTGTACTTTATAGAATTTCATCAATGCTTCAAACGTGTAGAGTCCATTGGGATCAGTATGCTTAAATCATTAAGCTAGGTTTTGTCAATGAATGTAATTTGTGTGTGTGTGTGTGTGGTAAATACCGACGGTTTTATTATACCAACAGAAAAATGTCCCGTGGTTAACATCTGTTTGAGAAGGCGCTTCTCGTGATTGCTCAGGCCTTTGTGAACTGACACGCTTTTGGGCAATACTTGCAGGACAGCAGCGTTGAAATAAAGGGTCTATCACTGAAGTGCTTTACGTCTTTAACTTATTCGGTTTGTTGAATGCCACCATCTTCAAAATCATTGGCTCCTTCATGCTCATTTGATTTGTACTTACCTTCTCTGTCGTAATTTTCTTAATTTCTTTTTGGGGGTTGACTGAATCAAGATTTCTGATCCAGTCAAGACATGTTTATACATTATTGGCGAAATATACATTGAAGTGTGTGTATGTGTGTTCGTATGTAAATATGTATGTATGTATGTATGTATGTATGTATGTATGTATGTATGTATGTATGTATGTATGTATGTATGTATGTATGTATTGTATGTATGTATGTATGTATGTATATATATATATTTATATGTATGTATGTATGTGTGTGTGCGAGTGTGTGTGTGTGTGTTCGTGTCTATGTATGTGTGCAAGTGTTTGTGTGTATGTGTGTGTGTGTGCGTGTGAGTAATTAAGACTCAAAAAGTCTCCAATCTCAAATGTAAAAAATACCCAAGCATGTGTACATGTATTCATGGAATGTATTCAGTAGCGTCTTGGCTATGATGTATCAACAACATCACACACCTTTCGAAGCGTTTTATGAAAAACAAACACACAAACAAAAAAAAAACAAACAAACAAACAAGCAAACAAACAATAAAAAGACATTTTAGTGAAGACAACACCAAGATAATGGTTGAAAATAGATATAAGTAAAATTCTATCGATTGTGAGCCTTTTGCCAGGAACTAATTCGATGTGGTATCGAATCACATAAATAATAAGATGAACCAAATCACTGAGAAGATTCACATCAAAGCGTTTTCGTGACGTTCCATCTGAGCATTTTGATCAACTGTAATGCAATTTTAATCAGGCAATACGATACATATGATAACGCTATAGTGTCAGGATTTGGCTTTTCTATTTGATGAAAAGCAAAGGATGCGCTAAGTCCACTCTCTTCGGCGGTTCCATGAATAATATTTAAAAGTATGGGTTGAAAAAAGAAACGAAAAAAAAAGGAGCTTCTGATAGTAACTTGACCTCGTTTGAGCAAGGTCACTTGAATGGCCGGGATGCGGTGTGGCCAGGAAAAGCGAGAGAAGGGGATGGGGCGATTTGTTAAATTTTTCTAATTTTCAATTTTATTGACTTGAGTCGTGTAAATAAACGGCGTGCTTTTTTTTTTTTTTTTATGTTTGTTTGTATTCTGACAAGTTTGTCATCATTTCGCATCAGCTTCAGACACAATAGATGCGTTTTTAAAATTGTCTTACT
Organism: Peronia verruculata; assembly: GCA_038406235.1. Taxonomy (NCBI): domain Eukaryota; kingdom Metazoa; phylum Mollusca; class Gastropoda; order Systellommatophora; family Onchidiidae; genus Peronia; species Peronia verruculata. The sequence continues at coordinate 6,373 of JBCAUA010058905.1, forward strand.
CGTGTGGCAGTAAATAACGCTTCGCTTGTTCAAAATTGTGAGAAAAGTTCACCAATATTTTGGAAAATCCCATTGACCCATCACGTTGGCCTTGCCTCTGCCGTACGTTTGCCTTACTTCTTGGCTTGACCCTGCTGCAGTGGGTAGGGAATGTATGTCTAAAACTCGATAACATTCAACATTTTACTTAATTGTAGATCCAGCGGCAGCTGCTACATGGTGAAAAAGCTATTCAGAATGCTTCCATGTTTATGGTCGTGACAGTTTTATATTGTTGTTGTTATTGTTGAACTTCTTCTTTTTGTTTCTTCTTCTTTTACATCTTCATCTTTTTCATTATCATCATCATCTTCCTATTCTTCTTCTTCTCCATCTTTTGCTTCTTCATCGTTTTTATTTTCCTCTTCTCCTTCTCCTTCTTCTTCTTCTTCGTCTCCTTCTTCTTCGTCTTCCTCCTCTTTTATTTGTTTTTGCTGTTCCGAGTATTATCATTTTTATACCATGTTACCTATGACATTTTCCTACTGTTTCAGTTGATCGGACCACAATTCATCTGGGCAATAGAACCTGTGCTGGGCGACCGCTGGACCCCTGAGGTGGAGCAAGCCTGGTCAGACCTCTTCAAATTTGTCAGCTACATCATGAAGGACGCCATGACTTTCTGAGACTCCAGTCTCAAGGACGGACATGCCGAGAGAGTGAGGGACAGAGAGAGAAAGAGAGAGATGTAGAGATAGGAAGAGCAGTTAGAATGACAGAGGAAGAGACACACACAGCAATAAAGTGCCTGAAGATGTGTATCTATTTCACCGATATTGTTTCTCCATTAACACGAGAGAAAATGTGTGAGATGAACGTATTAGAGGATCCGCGTAGATCGTTTTCATTTGTTCAGTAATTCATTATCCATACAGAAACTAAGCATGTATTGCAGCTGCATGTAAAGATTTTCATCAGTTACATGTAGCCGGCATCGAGCTCTGTGATTAATCATGTAACACCGGCTTATGTTACCTAGATTTCAGTATAGGCTATTGCGACAGAGTCCAGTCCATTAACTGCTCTAGCCTAACTGTGGGAGTCGTCTATGTCTGAGCTGTGTCTGGCGCCGTGATTAGGATCCAGTGATAAAAGGTCAGCTTGCCTATTTAACTCGTGAACCTGTGGCATATATCCAACCAGATCGATGACGAGAATGATTCTGGAATCAGTGATTGAGACGACCTACTTCGGACTGCAGTTGTCGGTGCTAGGGCTTGAATGACGTAAGGGGGTAAAATGCTAACATATGCTGCTAAATTACACCTAATTCTGCGTGCAAATGCAGAGCAGGCCTGTATATCATCAACATTGTTTACAAAGGGGTACACAATGAACCATCTCTCCTTTTTTTTAAATCAATTTATTTCCCTATGTCAAGCACAAATGGTATAAAACAAGAATGACAAAGAACAAAAAAAAAAAATCACTTTAGCCCGTATTATTTTAAACAAGTGATATTCCCCCTAAAAATATGAAAAAAAAAATCACCTTGAGGAAAAAACATCATATGACGAGTTCTCCAAACTTTTCCGTTGGTCATGTTCCAATAACTTTTAAAAAATGCGATTTTTTCCTTCATTACAATTGTACCTCTTGTAATTTGGCTGGTGGCCAAAATGGCACACTGTTGAATTAATTAGATGTTGTGTCATCATTTTGCAGTTTTGCTTGGTGGCGAATTCCCCTCGTGAATTCTGTGCCAAACTAGTTTACCAAGAGTTCATTCAGGCCGCCAAGCTCAATATTGACACTGTAGACAACATAAGAACTTGCCAACATGGTGTCCAGCCTATATCGTTATCCATCAATGTAACCATGCTCAAAGCGCGATCTCTGTATTGTTGAGGACGAAGAGAGTGACACAGGATGATACCGTCCGCCTCATAACAGAATAAAAGTGATACAAGAGCATCATTAACTGTGGAATGAGTCATGGTTTGTATAGCCGAAACAACTCTTATATATGAATACCCTAGCCTTGACTGCACTGTAGAAGTTAATGTCTAGATGTGATCTGAAGGTTTTTTGTTTTTGTTTTTTTTTTTTTTGTTGTTGTTTCTGACAATCCATGAGTCAACATTCACACCTTGCTGAAGTCTCCTTACGATTTCTCATTGGTGGTCCAATCCGATGGATAAAATGGCGTAAAGTTTACTTACTGTATTTAATGCTGGGTTTTTTTTTTTGGGGGGGGGGGGGATTTCCTCTCCTAGCACCGTGACTTTCGGCTACAAATGACTGAAAAGTCAACAGTCTTGTCATAAAATAAGGTTAGGATGGGATAAGACAAGATAAGATAAGATAAGATGAGATGACATAAGATAAGATGAGATGAAATGAGTTAAGATGAGATGAGATAAGATAAGATGAGATGAAATGAGTTCAGATGAGATGAGATGAGATGAGATAAGATAAGATGAGATGAGCTGAGATAAGAGGGTGATCTGAGATGGGATGGGGTTGTTATGAGATAAAATGTGACCAAATAAGATGACATGATATGACAAGATCTCCTGGAGAGAGAATTCCGTTCACAAATGACAAAACAATACTGAACGACATACATGCACAAACTGCACTGGATGCTCCATAAATGTGACAACAACATAATGGGAGATCGTTATACTCTGTCCTATTACTTCCTTTTACCAGACAAACGAGGGATTGAACAAGCAGTGTAAATAAGAGGGGAAAAATCACTTTTGCACCCTTTGCTAAAAACATACGCCACGAAAAATTCCAGAAAAAAAAATTATGATGCAAAGAGAATGTATTCTTTTTATTGCTATAATTTTATCAAATTTTTTAGCGACCAGTCTTTCGAATGACAAGAAGTAAGGGCTTTTTCTCCTCTTTACACTGCTTGCTCAACACATCTTTTGTCTGGCAAAGGGAAATAATGAAGCTGATCAAAATGATCTCCCATCACACGAGTCCCTCTTTTGGGAGGGGCAGATAATCTGAGAAAAGATCTCCCATTGTCCACCAATAGTTAAAGGATTGGTAATTGAAATAGGCCACAGGTGTTTGGTGTATGATGACAAAGTAATCTATCACAAGAGGAAACCAGTGACATGATCTCGCGTATGTCAGAATTGGTTAACACTGGAAATAATTATTATGATTTATTTAAGAGATGTGATAATTAGATGTGATTTAATGAACGTAGCGTGTGATCTTGACACTGTTAATGTTGCTGCTCTTATGAGTGTTGCTGGTGTATGATTATTGTCTCCCTTGTTGTCTCTGAGCTGTTGTCTCTCTTTCTCCGTACACCAAAAGAAACGGGATAATAATATGGAACTAATGAAAATTGTTTTTCAGCAGCCCTTACTTCCCCTTGCCAGACACAGGGTTTGTTGAAGAAGCAAAGTAATGAACGAAAATTATTAAATCGTTTTGTTTTGTTTGTTTGTTTGTTTGTTTGTTTGTCGTTATTTGGCATGGTAATCTTGGGGGGATTACAAAATCAGTATGATTAGAAAAGAATATTTTTTTTGCATAAAGAATTTCATCAAATGTTTTCATAGTATTCGTACAAGCGAAACTTGCAAATCTCTCTCTCTCTCTCTCTCTCTCTCTCTCTCTCTCTCTCTCTCTCTCTCTCTTTACATGAGCATTCAGCAACTCTTGTGTCTGGCCAAGAGAAGCACTATGGAAGATCAAAAACATTTGCTGCACGTGTGAGCTCGGGGAAAACCAGTCAAATAGAAACTTTCAGTTTCAAGTTAAATCAGCTCGTTTTGAGTTTTTCTGGTACAATTAGGTGTTGCCAGGCGATATAAGCTCCTGTCAACTACAAAGGTTATCTTTCGTTTAACAACTACTTACCATTCCATATCATTCGGTAGAGCATTTTACAAAATAAATGTATTTGGCGGAAGAACTTGCTCTAAAGACCCAGAGATATGGTCAGTCGCAAACACGAATTTGGTTTGTATTAATATTGGCTCCAGTAATTTCCGAAACTATGAGAAGAGAAGGAAAGGGTGAGAATGTGTGTGTAATAAAGATAAAGAGAGACAGGAGTTTGTGAAAGAGACGAGATCAGAAACACGATATTTTCAGTTGTCATAGAACTCATAACTCTGAGAATTTTTTCTTTTCTGCATTTTGATTTAAGGCCTGTTAATCTGTCTCCTGGCCTGTCATTTTCTATGTCTGATTTTTTAAATTTCATTTTAATTTTTTTTTTACTCACCTTGACGAAAATAATTGGCACCAACATAATTCCCCTAGCCGAGGAAGTGGAGAAAACACGGCTCAGATGTGGTCAGGTCACAGCGACCTAGTCAGTCCTCCAGGGACTGGTAATTCCGGAGAGGTGCCAAATTTGGCAGTCTCCGTGGTTCTCATTACGGTTTGATGGAGCTCACGAATGTTCTGACTCAGGCGTTCAGTGCGAATACATTGACTGTTTAAACCATGTCATTTACGAAAAAAAAAAAATGGATGAGTACAATGCTACAGACACATTTTGAGGAATTTAGCCAGAACAGAGGAGGTCCCATCTGTAGTACTAGAAGTAAGATGAATTTTGCGATTACCAAATTCTTCAAAAGCAAAAGGAAATAACCATGCATAGCTTTCCAGGCTAACGCCGTGGAATTCATAAATGTCTGTCTTTATACAGCGAGATTACGTGATATTAAAGTTCTCATATGAAAAAAAAAAAAGATCGAAACTGAATTGTGGAGAAATGAGTTTGATGGATTAGTTATATCCTTCAAAAATTGCTTCTCAGTATTGTCAGAAGTAATGTGGAACCCACAACTTAACGAGGAAGACACAGATTAGGTCACGGAATACCTGAGGATCTGAGGTCAGGCTGAAATAAAGAATGAAACAGGAAAAAAAAAAGCAAGTGGCTATTTTCCGGCGTCGCCCTCACAGAACAGCACTAATAGAACAACCCCTCTGGCTTAACCTGCTGGGACCCTCGACCAGCACAAGTCCACCCTAACGC
>JBCAUA010058916.1:0-11380 GCA_038406235.1 Peronia verruculata
AGTATCAGTCCTTGGATTGTGGAATCATCAGCAAACTTTAACAATAGAGTATCATTTTGATGGCATTGATAATCATTTGTATATATGGTATATAATACAGGGAAGAGAACACAGCCCTGGGGTGCTACAGTGTTGGTAATTATGGTATCTGATAGTGCATTCTGAAGTTTAACATACTGATGCCGATTAGTTAAAAATTCTAAAACCCACATAACACTTTGGTAGTCCACATTTAATGACAACAACTTATCAACCATGAGATGTGGCTGGATCGTATTGAAAGCCGAGGTGAAATCGACAAAGAGTACCCTGGCATAAGCTTTTGTTCTGTCAAGACGTTTCAAAATGTTGTCTAAAAATACAAGCATGGCATCTTTAACATTCCGTTCTTCTCTATATGCAAACTGGTAGGAATCTAACTCAGATTTGATGTGAGGTAAAATATAATCGTTAAGGACTATTTTTTTTTAAACACTTAAACATGATTGATGACAGCGCTATTGGTATTAACACATATACGTCACATATAACAACACGCCATGTGGAATGTATCATAATATCATTCAATGTAAGATAATATTTAGGCAAAAAACTGAAGTCAGCTATATAACGAGGGCATGTAAACTGTGTTCAGACTGGATCGATAATGGAACTGATGGCAATATAATATTATAATATGTATTGGTCTGAGTGAAAAGGCGGGAAGGGAAGGTGGGGGAGGGCGTTTGAAGGGAGGGGGGAGGGGAGAGTAGAGAAATAGATGCAGGTCGATGACGAATGGATGGATGGATGGATGAATCAATGGATGGATGGATAGATGAATCAATGGATGGATGGATGAATTGATCGATACCTCATCGGATGGACTGAAGGATGTTTGGGTGGATGGATGGATGGATTAATGGATGGATGGATGGTTGGTTGGATGGATAGATGGATGGATGGATCAATGGATGGATGGATGGATGAATGGATGGATCAATGGATGGATAGATGAATTGATCGATACCTCATCGGATGGACTGATAGATGTTTGTATGGATGGATGGATGGATGGATGGATGGATGGATGGAAGCAGGATGGATGGATGAATGGATGGATGGATGGAATGGATGGATCGATCGATGGATTTCTATCTATACTACCATTTAGTTGCAATTTGTGTTGTTCTAGAAAGTATAATAAGCAATTTTATTCTTGAATACATCGACTTCTTGTCACACTAACCAGGATTGCAAAATGGATGGATCGCGGACACCCACATATTACACAACTGTAGGCGGGAAAGGACACAGAATTGAGGGAAAGGATGTGTTTATAGATAGAAACAGTAGGGAACGCGGGGCACTTGTTAACAAAGACTTCGCTCACAGTAGCTTCATCGAATGATAAAATCAAACAATATGTCTTTAAAATACATGTAATGCTTTGTGATATCAAACTGTCGACGCTTCGGCCTCGGGCAGAGGGTTGACATTATACATGTAGCAAATGTCAATCTAAGGGAAATAATTCATGTTTTCTTCATCTTCGTTTGTAATTGTTTGGTTGTTTCCCTTTGACGGTGCATTAGGGTTTGTACATCACACATGCGCTGACTTTTTCATGTAGTGATTTGGTTGTTTCACGAAAGGCCAGGTCTAACACTAGGTTTTCTTAATCTCATAATGAATTTTACTTTTTAATGTTCTGATGTGGTTGCTGCATTTACAACTACAACAACCACCAACAGTGTTAACAGCATTCAAAGTCAAAGTTAGAAAGAGATCTAATCCATGGCTCTACGTTATGGTGACAGTTTGTATGCCAAGATAAGATGTGTAAAACATGTTGCATTTTTCCTTCTTTTAACAAAAAGCTTGTATTTTTAGCATATCACTATGTTCAGGATAATGCATAATATTTTTTATGAGGGAATGGATAGTTAGTCTCTCTTAAAATTTCTCTTGCCTAACGATTCAGTCAGTGCAATTTTGAGTTTAAGAAGGATGACATTTCTTTGCCATACATATTACAAATACAATGTAGAAGGTCAGACACAATGCAGATTGACATGGAATATGTCACTGATAACTGCATGATGTCATTCAAGAGCTGATGATGCAATCACTCCTGATGTACTGCATTCTGGGGAGGGTTCACTAGTCCGAAGGTTCACTAGTCCAGAGGTTCACTAGTCCGAAGTTTCACTAGTCCAAAGAACAAAGAAACTCAGTTACATGTATTTTCATTCAAAAAGACAATATGGTGCTTATTATTATTATTTTTTGACTGAACAAACATTATTAAATGTACATGTCTCTCGTTTTTATTTTGTGTGTTTGTCTGTGTGTGTATGCGTGCATGCATGCGTTTTTCAATGCTGTGGAGAGCAAATCGAAGAATATTCCCATTAATAAAAAAAAAATCAGTTATTTTCAATTAAAAAGACAATGTTTGTTTAATTTTTGAATTAACAAAGGATAATAAATTTGATTTATTTTTTATTTTGGGCATGTATGTGTGTGTGTGTGTGTGTGGATGTGTGTGCATACGTGCATGCGTGCATTCATTTTTCACTGCTGTAGAAACCAAATCGAAGAATATTCTCATATAAACACCAAGCTGTTTTCATTCAAAAATATAATGTGGTGTTTCATATTTTGAGTGTACGCACAAAAATGAATGTTAACTATCCTCATAAATATGAACTTTCGGACTAGTGAACATTCGGACTAGTGGGCCTCATAAATGTGAACCTTCGGACTAGTGAACCTTTGGACTAGTGGGTCGTTCCCTGCACTATGTATGAAATGATGACAGGAAATAGGCAATACATGTAAATGTCACGTAGTTGGATTTTTCTTCTAAAGCAGAGTGACTACACTATGTTGAGTTCTTTCACAACCCCTAAAACTGTAAAAGTGACTTGAATAATTACATGTAACTGTGTTGTGGCAGTGACAATACGGTGTAAATCTAGTGTTACTAATCCAGAGAGCAACATGAATGATGGAGAACATGTCTTGCGCCCATGACAAATGAGTCGGAAGTCAGTCGGGGAGATTGCAAGTTACAGCCGTTTTTAACTATTTTCTAACTGAGATACCAAAGTTTTTTTTATTTGTTGTCCATAAATCAAAAATCAATCCTTTTCTAACCTAAAAAGAAAAATCTTATATCTAAGTCAGAGAATAGTTAAAAACGGCCATAGCTCAAAAATGTCCAGAGCGACTTCCGACTGATTTGCTCTGGGTGCAAGACATTTTGTACATGTATTTCTATTGCTTTAAATCTATCACTATTAATTGGTCAGTTATAGTGAATTGGGTTTACATAGACAGAATCTTTTTTTACAATGCATAATGAGGTACAAAATAAAGTAAGAAGAGACAGACAGATTGCACTTTCTTGGGTTCAGCAGATCAGGCAGAATTGACAGAGATGTAGGAATCCTGTCACAGACATGACTCAATGCATCAGGGAAATCACTGAACACAACCAGTGCATTGTCTTCCTGCAGGAAAAACAACAATGTCAAGTTGTATCAGGAGATTTGAGTTTCGATAAATGACAGTGTCGCTGATTGTAATACATTGGAAGAAAATGCAAGCCTTCGTGGGAGATTTCTAAAATATAGATCAAACAGATTCTGCCTTGTGACTTAAAACTGTATGGCAAGCGTGCACACCGAGATGATGATATTTTTGGTGATTAAACTGAATGTTACGCAAAGGAAATGTGTTTCATGTTTGAACGCGTCTATCGAGAGCACAGTTCGGATCAAACACTCGCAAGTTTACTATTTAATTATTATTGCCTTTTTAAGAATAATGTCAAATATAGTAAGCTTTTTTTGTCTCTATGTAAGCAGAAACATGAATCTTTATGCAACAATGAAGTGGGCCAAATTTCATGTGCAATTGTAAATACATTCAGTAGTTTTTGAATACACAAGCCTTTTATGGGTTTTGTTGTAGATTTATATATTATAGATGTATGACAGCTGTGTGATATACATGTGCACATACATGTACTTGTTTGTGAAGTTTATTTATTTTATAGACTATAAAAATGTTATGTCTGTGTTTGGAATATCTGGGTAATGTTGGTCATGGTATAGCCATGTGTCTCTTTCATCAGCTTTTGCAAAAATCATTGAACAAGGTACAATAAATGTCAAGTGTCGATGAGGGGAATAAAGGAAAAGATGGGAAGACAACATCTGGGAATGGACAAGAAAAAGATTGACTAGCTGATTTACAGGAATAGAGGACAGAGAGGGTCTCAGCTTCACAGGTGTCCTTTATGGCAAAAGGCAGAAGCTAAGGCATTGGTGAGGTAAGACAAAGAATGCTGGTTGGTCCCTATCTCTGAAACTGTGAAAGAATAACGAACTATCTTTATCTATATTTGTGGGACATGGATAGGAGCAAAAGTGCAACGATTCCGACAGACTGACAGGGACTTCACGACACCTGGGATACAGATTGCTGGCATTCACAGGTTTCATCCATATCACAGCAGCTAACAAGAACAACAATGATATTGATATCACACATGTATGTATTCTCTGGTCATTGATACGATCACTCCCATAACAAAACAGTACAACAACAACATCAACACCAATCTGCCAGGCTGGTCTGAAGTTACATCAAAAACATTTCTAAGTGACGACAGATTCTTGTCTGGTCTACCATATGAGTACATCAATAAGACAAACAGAGACTAGATCACCAAGTAAAGATATGCCCAACATCATTACTATTACAATATGTACCTCAAGAACTGAGGGTATACATAATAAACACAAACAAACAATGAACCGATCAATCACCACAAATGCCTTCAAATCATGAGCTCAGTTCTCTGTTGCAATATCTCCTTTTTTCGCATTTTGAGAAAATTGATGTTTTATGTTTAGCAATTGTTTTTGCACACTGGGGATAGGACAAATTGATTTTTCAAAATCTACCTGTTTAGGTGAGTCATCGGTGAAATACTTACACTATATCTGATGCGACACGATGAAATCAGGTGCACATCAAACTGAGGCAATCACTGAAATCACGGGTTACAGAATCCTTCTATATCAATCTAAGAATGCATTTCAGAGTTCAAGTTGCTGAAATAGATTAAGTAAAAGCCCAAAAATTGCTATTTAGTGACATGGCCTAATAAGGATAAATAGCGATTATGAGCAGTGATCGACCATTTTCTCAGTACATGCAGCTGCAGCAACAGATCATCCCCATCATCTTTAATTGCTTATTATCTTGATTCCTACTTAAGATAAAACAAAAATTTCTTCACGCACAGAAAGTGAAATGAACAATCTTCACAGTGACACCAACAACTCCATATGCTCAAAATTTGATGAGAATCTGATTTCATCATGTCGCATCTCATATGGTGGATATACTATCCCTCTTTCACATAACATAACACATATATATATACATATATATATATACATACATCCAAACAGCCCAACAGCCAAAAAGTGGAGATAGCGTAACATAAAACCGAGCTAGCGAAACATACCATAACCATATACACAAGAGTTTAACCCATTCATTCACAAAGTAGAAAAAGGAACATTTGACAGATGTAATATAGCATATCAATGACGGCAAAATGCAAGACAAATGACAATTTCTTGAACCACTGAGACAGTATCTACACTAAGGCATATCTATGCACAGAATAAAGCATAGCCACTAGAGACTAGTTCAGACATCTATGCTGGCCATGTTAACCAGGAGGTTGTGATCCTTCAAGCTAGAGTCAAGTCTGAAAATCTCTTCTGTCATATCAAGGGTCCTATTACATATGAGATGCGACACGATGAAATCAGGTGCTCAGCAAACTGAGATGACCAGAGAATTCACATGTTTTGTAACAGTAAATGCATTTTTAACATATTTTTTTTTTCTTCACCAAACCCTTCTATATCAATCGAAAAATGCATTTTAGAGTTCAATTTACTGAAATAGATCGAGTAAAGACCCAAAAATTGTAATTTAGTGGCATGGTGTAACAAAGATTAATAAGGATTTATAAAAATGATCAACCATTTTCTCACTAAATTCAGCTACAGCAACCAGTCACCCCATCGTCTTTAATTGCCGATATCTCAACTTAGACTTCAGGCAGACCAATAATTTTTTCATACACTGAAAGGGAACTAATAATCTTTACAGTGATACCAATAACTAAATAGGCTCAGAATCTGACGAGCACCCGAGTTCATCGTGTCGCATCTCACATGGGCAAACACAGGAAATCAAAACTTTAGTTTTGATACCACCCTTTGAAAAACTAAATGATCTTAAATTTTCTGGCTTATCTTATATTAATTTTTGTTGATTGAATTAACGGATTTTTTAACATAATTGATACCTGTTACGACACAATAAGAAACTAACCACAAGCACAAAGAAATGAACAAATGTGAAAATCTAAATTTTGATTTGTCTGTCCGCATGTGACAAGACCGATGATATCTACTGATATTTAAATGGCTCTGAAAATATGCAGGGGCAGTTTTCAGGCCCACCTCATACAGTGATGATAACAGAAAATTGTCAAAAAAGAGGAACATTTTTTCGTCAACTCAAAACATGTAAGAAAACAGCCCTCACCCCTCTCCAACCCATATACAAGCCGATCTGATAAAAAAAGAAAGTCTTACTTTGAAATCAAACTATTTAAAAGAAGTTTCATTTTACCTTTGAACAAGTGCTGGGGGGCATACTTGGAAGGGAGGCAGGTTGGGTCGTGTTCCCTACTGTTATCCAGGAGAAAAAGAGGAAACTAACTGGCTGAAGGAAAAAAAGAGGATTTCCGCCAATTGGCGGAAAATTATCATCACTGCTCATAACTGCGGAATGGATATCGACCCTCATACAGAAAACGCAGACAGTGAAACAAAGCGTACATAGTCAAAAATACATAAATAAGCCAAAGTCTCGGAGTGCTCAGCATGAAAAATCAAGAGAAAGCCATATGGTCGGTGGCTGATGCAGGCTCAGTCTCAAAACACCATTGCAACCCAGGCCACAATGAGCAGGATGCCTCCGAAAGGCGTGACTTTCCTGATGGCCATGTTACCAGTTAAGGAGTGATAGTAGCAGCTGCCGCAGAACAACACCATCCCAGTCGACAGCAACGTCCCAACCTGCAAAGGTTAGAAGATGAACTGGATCACCATCTACAGGCCTTATGTCAGAAAAGCATAAAAGTTACTTTACCAAACTTTTCTTTTAATTCGTTTCTGACTTTGATTCAACCTACTTTGAATTCTAGTCTAATATCATACTTGATCGTCTCGTGGTCCCAGTCTGTTTCTTCTAAAGAAGTCATGAAAATAGCACAAATCAATTAGAATGTACCCCTACCCCTACCATTAAATGAGAAATATGGGTGTGGAAAGACCAGCTGGATGAAAACAGTAGTGCACAATGTTTTCCCACACCAGGAAGTGTATCATAAAAAATACAACTATCTCGGGGGTCACAGGTCAAACACATGCATGATGTTCAAGAGTGGTGGAGGGAATTATCAGAGGTGATCTCAGTACAAATACTGCAATATGAGCGATACTAAAAGAGCTGACAAAGTGAGGTGTTATATCCATGCATCTCCAAAAGAGATCTTGTCAGTGATAACTACATCATACATATATCCACAGTGATGTCAAACCATATTCACCAAGAATTCCAAGAAAAGATCCTATGGGCAGTGCTGTCATCATAATCACTTAGCGAAACTAGTTAAATCTAGATCTAGATCACGTAATGTTGATCTCAGACATTAGCCTTTCTAAGATCATGTGCTTACTACATGTATTTGTTGTTGTCTTTATTCTGATGTGCTAATTTTCACCAACTCTTCTTACATGACCATTTGACTACATGTTCTCAGGTGAGAGGAACTGAAGACTACTACACTACCAACTTCGATCTTGATCTTTACACAGCCACTGAACAGCAGTTCGACTATAGGTTGAAGCATGCACAAATTTCTAATCTCCTTTCAGTTTCACTGCCATCGTTCTGGCCTTGTATTGCATTTGAAATTATTATTAAACTGCCATTGCCCTGGGGGATTCAAGTAGATAATTGATTGGCAAAAGTACACAAGTCGGCGATGGCCAAAAAGTCAGAATTCCGATTAAAGTCAGAAGTTTGACATCCTTGTATTCACAATAACACCATCACATACTGACAAACCACATGTACCGCCTAAAAACTTCCATCACTGTGTAGCTTTACGAGCTTCTCAAGGCCTAGCTGAGAAAATGTACATTAGGTAGAATAAGAAAGACTTATCTGACTGCCTCAAAACTGGCCCTGGTCTTTGGCTGAGTTTTTTATTCGGTTCCTTTTCTTGACCTTCTCCCTCACTCAGTAATGCTTCCTGAGTCTCTATTCCCTCTTTAATCATGACATTTACATATCAGAGCAGCCCTCCTACTCAAATTAGTCATTCCACCCGTGGTGCTGTAAAATATCAAACTTGCTTCTCCACATAAGCAAATTCAAATTATTGTATAATTATGACAAAATTGTTATCAAAATGTCAATTAAAAAATTACAATGAAGAAACTTTTCAAGGCACAGCAGAGATTACACTGTAAACAGAACTTACCACCGCAGGATTACGTGTCAGGGGACAGCCCAGCAAGGCCAGAGTATGGAGGAGGTGATACTTGTTGGCAATCTCAAATGTCTGAAATAAATAAAATACAGTCGAGTCCACACAAACCGAACTCTGATAATCCAAATTTCTGGTAATTCAAATAAAAACAAAACAATTGATTTTTTTTTCCTCTTTGTGCCCATTAAATGCATTTCGCATGATTCGAAACCATCAACATGAGTTTCCTTCAAATTGAACCGGTCAGCACAGCCAAAAATGTAAAAATCGGCTTTTGTTCTCTCCACGTGGTTCCCACCCAAAGCTGAAAACAAAGGAGACAGCGTCACGGATGGGGCGGGAGGGATTAGGCAATTAATTTACATACATGTACAGTGCACACCTGATATATCGACATGTAAGGGTCCAGACATTTTGTGTCAATGTAAGAGAAAGTCGATATGAGAGAAACATCCTTAAGACAGTGTTCTTTCGTTGCAGAGATGGGTTACTATAATATGAATAACAAGTAAAAATGCTGTAGTTTGAGGTAAGGGGAAGCAACTGTGCCCCTATCAAAATATTGATAGTTACTGCTCTTGATCAGAAAAAATATTGATAACATCAGCACCCATCAAATCGTTTTTTAAATTTTTGTTATTATAGTTTGCCCTGAAAGTCAAAGGGACCATTGGTAGATTTTGCGCACAAGAATGCAAACGGCACGGATTAGATCTACTATTGAATTGACACAAGTGTGATTCCTAACGATCGTATGAAATAACTCCTCTTCTAAATTCTACTTTGAGCAAGGAAAGAGGGACAATGAGATTTCTTGTGCACAAAAATAAGGCCTGCACGGTTTAGCGAATTTGATTGACATGTCGATGTAAGAGAAATCAGTGTACGAGGAGCAGCAATGCTGTGCCCGAGCAATCAATCAATAATTAAATATCCTCGCCGAGCGTTACAGTACAATGGGTAGACACAGTCAAATACATGCACGTACGGTATATACTAAAGTATTACGATAGGCAAACCTATAAGGCATTGTGCCTGCATTATAATCACTGTCTACTTAGTTCTAGCACCATGACGGTTATACAAGTAGGTCTAGTCAGTTTCTACATCGTACTCACTCTTTCGCCTGCAGTTGTCTAGCTTTATTTTCATACACGAGATCTAGATCTCGTTGACAGCTTCTTCCAACCCCCTGAAGAGAAAGAAGACAACCCTTTCCACTGAGTCGAAAATGAAAATGTTGCAGGAAATTGACAGAGGTGCGATGTCCAAGAAGAAGGCCATAGCTGAAAAGTATGGCATTTCCCAAATACACTGACGACGATAATGAAAAATCAGGAACATGTGGAAAAAGTGGTAACCTTTTTTTTTTGCCCCATAGATCATTCGAGAGTTGTTTCCCTTGTTTAAAAAAATATAAAAAACTGGAGGACAAACTCGAACCCATTAGGTTGGTCCCGGCAAATTCGATTTAAGCGGACTCGACTGTACATCTTACCAGACAATGTGTTGTTAGGGGAAACAGCATCATGAATTTTTTTTCTTTGTTCACCTTTGCATTAGTAATGATACTCTATGGCAGACACACTAGTGAGACTTGACACTGATGGCAATTAACACTCAAGCTGACAAAATATTCATCAGTCCTCTTTCCTCTGGGTTCTCACTCTCAATGTTCCTTTTTCTTTTCCACCCTCCTTATCTTTAATTTTAAGCTACTTAATTATCCCAGACTCAATATAAATGCTCAACATTAAGTGAACAAAGCAACTCTGATGTAGTCAAAATCTGTGCAATAAACTGACGAAGGTAATTTCTCTCTCTCTTTCTCTAACTGCTGGGAATCTATGAAAAATCTGCAACACAGAACGCTTCCAATCATGGGTTGATCTTCACACTTGACATATCCATCATGCATACAATACCTAGAAGTATTTTGACATACTTCCTTTATCTGTGGATCCATTTCTTTGTGTCGGAAAACTGTAAAACAAAAAAAAAAAGGCAAAGTTTAAGTAGGAGACAATTCCTGTTATTGGTAAGTAAGTGCATGACAATCACTCTTAATTTACCTGTCACACAATCCAGGGAATTGGCTTTATGTCCAGGAAAATGATGGTTTGATTTGTCATGTACAGAATTATTGTTGTTAGTGAAAAAGAAAAATGGAATACTCTAAATTTTGTAAAACTTTTGTTGAGCAATAATTCTTCAGTATCAACATTTATATGTTCAAATTAACTCATGATAATGTGAACCCATGGTCAGTAAAATCCAATTTTCCTGTTGCCTTCAACAACTGATTGATTTTCAAATAACTATGCAATAATTCATATATGAAATATCACAGGATGAGATCAGTCTTTTTTTTTTCAAACTGGAGCAGTCTGAGAAACCGTGACTCAATCAGTGAGTCAATTTTTATTACATTTTCTTTTGTTTTGCACAAACTCCTTCTACGTCTCTTTAAAAGTGTATGTCAGATTTAGATTTGCTGAAATACACTGAATAAAATTTTTAAATTATTGTAACTCAGTGGCCTGATCTAATGGAGGATTAATTTTGAATTAACAATTTGAATACCATGTTCTCGATAAATTCAGCCCCAGCAATAGCTCACATCCATCTTACTTATTAAAATTTGCCAATATCTCACCTATTACAAAGTAGATATTTAAACAAAAACTTTGAACATCAAAACAAAGGGAAATTAGTTGCGTTTTTTTGGGGGGGGGG
>JBCAUA010058927.1:0-11380 GCA_038406235.1 Peronia verruculata
CTGTCACATCATGTAGACAAAGTCACATGTGAGCGATGTTGCCTCGGTCATGTGACCGATCTCGAAATACCTCATTCGGATCAAGCAGCCTCGCGAGTTTAGTATTCAATTATTATCGCATATTTAGAAAAACGTCAAAGGCAATAAGATTTTTTTCGGATTTATATACATAGAAACACAGATCCATATCCAACAATGTTGTGCCGTAGATTTCATATATAGATCCATTCGGCAGTTTTCGAGTCCATAAGCGTATTGTGGGTTTTTTTTTTTTTTTTTTCAGATTCATAGTATAGATATTTTATTGTGTCTCTTAGTGAGTGAACTTTCCTCATGAGAGCAAATAATATTTATCTTATCTTATCTTATCTATGATTCAAAGTAACTGTTGTTATAAGGGAATCAAAGACACTAATTCCAGAAGTATTCAAGTTCCGAACTGATCGCTCATACAAACTCTGTGTGTTTTTCATAGAATAACAATTGTTGGGCAAAAAGCCTACTTTAACAATGTTCAAGTCTATATCTATGTGGTTTTATGTCGTATTTGTTCGCGTTACAAGATGAATATAGTTACGTTTATAGTGTTCCTTTATATTCTTTGTAGTTTTCTGCATATTGCCAACTGGCCATGATGCATTTTCCGCGTAATAACAAAATATCCATTTTCGCACAATAGACACGATGGATTCTTAACACTTTCCCTGCCAACACACCAGGACACATCTGTCGACTGTTCATAGTGTCTGGCAATTCGGTACAAAAATAGAGTTAATGAAGATTCTAATAGTTTACCTCAAAAGATATAATATGGAGGTCCCTGAAACAGATATTTTTCATCAGTTGGTACACTTTTATGAATTTCAGAAACGTCTAATTTGCGTTTGGCATGTAAAGTGTTAATAATGAATCAGTTGTTTGTAAGACAAATTAAATTAGGACTAAATCAGCGCTTTGTCAAAGAAAATTAGATTCAGCAAAGAGAAATCAGACAGGTGAAAGTCCGAAAATCAGTATTGTAATAAAGAACTGTAGTTTCACTTCACAGTCAGAGAATATAATATTAACAGAATGCAAAGAGGTTTTCTTTTCCTTTGGGGTTTATTTTTCAATATGTCATTTCTCCGAGTGAAATATATTCTTTGAACAGATGCCCAGATGTAGATCTCAATAATCAGCCAATAACGTTACGCGCTAGCCAGCAATGTTGTCACTAGCTGTTCTGAGATTTGAACAGAGGTCGCTGCTGATCATGAAAGAGAGACAAGCATCCTATGCATTGGAAACTTTTTTACGCAAGCTAGCAATAGTTCTTGTCTTGACAAAGCAGATTAGCGAACCTACCTGAAGGACACAGCGGGCATCGAAACAGCGAGAATACAGCGGAGCTGTGCAATTATATATTTCATCTCTTATCTCTTACACACGCACAGCACGGAAGTCCTCACCTTCTGCCCTCCGCCCAACCATTCTGTGTTTTTTCGTTCCTCTTTCTTTTTCTGTCTGTCTAGTTCTTGGCAGCTACGGCCCTGCCACCTGTCGTCCTTTCACCAGTGCTGAAATAAGGACCGTTACCGAGTATTTATCCTGTTTCATTACAGGCTAGGAAATCATTCATGAACACTGAGATGTTTTAATCTGTCCTGGACTACTACTTTACATTAACCGACAGACGGTTTCAATCGATAGCGATCTATGTAAAGTCTCATACTGACATATTTATGATGGCAGCTTGCAAAAATCAGGTCTTTTCAATCCTGCCAGTGACAATCCTACAAATTCCGGCCTAAAAACAAATAGAAATTCAAAGGATTGTATATACCTTTGGGTACCGAACATTACAAGCTCTAGGTAATAGCAAGATCGGTTAGAGTAATAATTCTGTAATCCAGCATGCAATAGTCGACAGCCTGCCACTTGTTTGAAGAGAAGCAGCACGATGGAGTCTACGGGCTATATCAGATTCTTGGCGCGTAAAGGGTTAAACAACTAGGAAAGAACAGTATAAATAGAAAAATATTTAAGAACTGATCAACATAATGCACTCAACTAGGTTGGCACTCATAGAAATAGTTTGTCGTCACTTTTTTGCTGGGTTCGAGGGCGCGTGCGGGGGTGGGCTGGGGGGGGGGATAGAGAAAGGAGAGCTGGGGAAGGATGGGTGGAACACACACAAAAGCACATTCCTACAGCAGTCAATGAGATTCAGACGTTTGAAAATGATTTTATATATTCAGAAACGTATCTTTTTAGAGATTCTGCAACGTAAAATAAGGTATGACTGTGCCTTGCTGAGCCTCTACACACGGATGGTATTACTGTATGCACGATTGCAGCCGTGTGCATGTTGAGCATTTCATGTAAGGAAGTGGATAGGTGGACTCCGGGTATATATATATATCATCTGGAATTATTCATCATCAATGATCAATGCACACCATCTGTAATTAGCTCGTCGAACCTACATGTTAGCGTTAGGGTGGACCGTCACCCCGCTCGTCGGACCTACATGTTAGGGTTAGGCTGGACTTGCGCTGGTCGAGGGTCCCAGCAGGTTGAGCCAGAGGGGTTCTTCTAGGTCTCTACGACAACCGAGAAGGTAAAGAAAAATGAATAGTGCGTCGCCCGGGGTCCACCTATCATCTACCCACAAGGAACTGAGACAGTCAGAGGTTTTACCTGGCACTTCCTTGCTGATGGCTGGACAAGCTACGCAACATTTCTTTTTGTAGAAATCGTCGTAGCAGGTCCAAGGTTTCAGTCTAACCAGATCTTCACAGGTCATACCATCATCGACAACTCCAGGCTGGTCTCCTTGGGGACAGGTGGCTTGAACGATGAAAATAGATTGATAATAGCTATCGCATGCTTATGTTTAATAGAATTAGGATAATCGAGAAGAGGGGTGTACGGTATTATATGAGAGCATTGCTGACAAAGAAATAGAATAGCCTAAAGAGTTGATTTCTTATAATTGTTTTTTTGATTAATGTGTTTATTCAAGCCCATATTAAAAAAATAATAATAATAAAGACATCACAACCTAAAGATATCCAGTTCCTCTTGTTTTTTGTTTGTTTGTTGTTTTTAATATATTTTTTTGTTCTGTTCAGTCTTTAGTATTATGTCTTATTCAGTCTTTCTGTTTATCTAATGTTTTGCAAGAAACATTTGCATTGAGGAGTTTTCATGTCCTGGTCATTTTCCTATCCAGAGGCAAAAATCCTTAGATTGTGTGAAATCATAACGTAAGTACATGTATAACAGTTATACTGGAAGAATAAATATGACATTTCTGCTGCCGTAGCAGAAAAGCTTTCATATCATACATTTTGTTGTAATCTTGCTATAACCCTTAACTCCCCCCCCCCCCCCCCAGGTCCTAAAATCTTCTTCTAAGCAAACCCTCCTCCCAAAATTAATGAAAAAATCAATTATGCTGCGTAAGATGTAATACAAAGAAGCTTACAGGTCTCTCTGTCATTGGGGTAGACTAGTAAGAATACTCACCCAGGGCCTGGGGTGCGCCCTCTACTCTGACGCATTGTCCCTTGCTGCAAATCTGGCAAAATAGACATTTTCAGGGATGTCAAATTTCCTACTTTATACATGTATATACCAATCGATTCAGATGTTCAACAGAAGATTCAGATTTCCTACTTTCTGGCTGTCAGTAATTCCTCTGTGGCCCCAAATCTGCTATTATTTACCATTAACATACTTCAGTTTCATGTGTTGCTAAAGAAAATACCAGGAACTTTTCTTGCTTTTTCATGTAGACAGATTGACATCCCTGCATTTTGTAAAGGCGTGCAAAAAATAATGATGAATTCACGTCCAAACTGTGCATTTCCATCGACATGTATATTTGTTTAAATTATATTTATCTTCATTTGGAATTCTTGACAGTGTTTATTTTCCCTTGCGAATTGCATGCGTCCATTCACGAACAGTAAGACTTATTTTTCCCAAAATACGTATTGAAAACACCTACTTTAACTTTATGGAGTTATATAAAGACCTTCGAAATATATCTGAAAATAATACGTTATTTTCTCAACTCAAGAACGCCGTTGTGGTTTTAAAGGCCATTTTACTTTACTATTAGTAAGTTTACATATTGTCGTTCTCTGGTGCGATATTTTAGAGCTGTACTGATGAACATTTCGCCTTTCACATAGACTGGGAATCTGCTGGGAATCCTGATCTGTTAGCATGTCATTTACAAGTGCTAATCTGTAGTGCAGGCTAGGTTTCAAATCTGAAAGTGGCTTACCATGGAATCGCCACATAGGAAACCATCAGAGGCGATGTGACTGACACACTGGGAAGCGTTGTGGGACTCTGAACACCACAAGGAGGAGCACAGATGATGATAGTCAGCGCTTGAGTTGTAGAAATCCTTCAAGACAGTAAAAAAATATATCAGACGCCGGCATTGTTCGCCATGTTAAAGTGATAAAGTATGTATGTTAATGAATAATTACATGTATAATGAAAACTCAATTCTTTGCTGTAGTTAACATAGCCCTGTTCATTACAGAATGCAAGTAAAAACTTCATAATTGTTTCGACACGTCATTGTTTCTTGGCCCAGATGAACGTCACGTGCTGCATCATATCCAGTATACTAATGAAATTAATACAAAACTAGTTAGATACACTATTCATTGTCTCTTTCTTGAAATCCTATTCCACGTGTCATCTAATAATACGGTTATAAAGTTTGCAGGCAATTTCTGAGTAACCTTACAGGTATCAGGTAATGACATTACTTATAAGCTTACTGTGTAATACTGTAATTGCATTGACATGGTGAGCGATTTGTTGCTGCCCATATTACAATTCATGTGGCACAATAATCTGTCTTCTCACTAATCTAAGTTCTTAAATTCATTCACTTCATCACAGGCCGAGTGAAGACACAGAGACAAAGACTGTTATAGATGTCCATTTAGTCGCGCACAGAAAAACAAAATGTAAATCCAGTGAACATTTTCTTAGTAGAATGTATCTCTCTAATGTGAATTTGACCTTACCCTACAGAAGTAAGCATCGCCTCCATACAGAAACTGGCACTGTTTGTCAGCATTCAGAAGAGTTCCTAATTGTGGTGCCGTTGTTTTCTCTGCAGATGTACTCCTCAGACAGTTGGCGTTGTCCCTGATATCACAATGGTTCAAAATGGATTTATCGAGTTTTCTAAGTTGTGCAAATAGTGATGATTTCTAAGAACCGCATATTTTATTTATTGAATTTATTTATTTGTTGTTGAACTTGAAACAGAAGCCAACAGTCAATAATAAAAAGACATGAAGTCTATGTTCTATATTCAATATATGATGAAAAAAATAAAAAAATAAAAGTTACCATTTTGATTTTAAAGCACAGTGACTTTAGTTAGCAGTTAAACAATATAATCACGAAGTCCTGTGGTGGAGCTTGTTATCACATAACAAGCTCCACCATAACAAGCTCCACCACAGGACTTCGATTTAGGGACGCACTGTTATGTTTTTTTTTTTTCTATCATGAATAGTTGAATACAGTACATTCGAACTAGAAATCCAGGAGACACGACTGTGCAAAATTCGAATGACCCAAAGAGATTATTGCGAGTTTCAGTCATAGCAACAATAACAGTTTGTGAAACTTGAACGGAATTGCAGAAATCGACATAATCTAGAATGTTGCAGTAACAATATTAGAAACTGCGACACTTCTGTTCATGTCATTTAAAGCTTATAGGCCTATTGACAGACAATCTCTTGCTGAGAATCGGCCAAGTTCAACATATAATGTAGGATCAACATGTGAAGAAAGATGGGGAACATAAGAAGGGATTCAACTACGAAAAGGACAATTTATTGTTTGTTTTTATTGTTTTTATTCTTTATTTATTATTTATTTATTTATTTGTTTCTGACAGTTTGGGTCTCATCGTAGAGTACTGATCACTGGCGAATCTAACTTAAAAGAATATTCCCCTCTTATTGAAGTATCCTTGTCTCAAATAGGAGTTACCATTCCTCAAAAGTTTTGACAAATAATAATAATAATAAAAACAACAGAAAACATATATTTTTCCTCGATAATTTGTTTCGAGAAAATCACCGTCTAGTTGTGCTTTTTTTTTCTTTTTAGACACAATGAATAAAAAAAATATTCTTGGTGAGGTGAAGTCATGCACAAATGAATACCGGTAGTTGTCCTTCATTGATATTGTGGAAAGTTATTTGTTTGAAGCAGTAAAGAAATGTTTCAACTGTGCTGAAGCAGACGTTTAGTCAGATCACTTTAGATGTATAATCTTTTATATTCTTGTCTACACATCCGAACAATTAGTTATTGCTCATAATGGGATCGGATCCCAAAAGCCCATAAAGTCCAGCTGGTCATGAGAATGGAAAAACTAGCTATAAAAGAGATGGTCGGTGGCTTTTGTTGTGTCAGGTAGGGGATCAACAACCCAATAACAGAACATAATATGTAGTTGATCCTTTATCGTGTCTGAGAGAACAAGGCAAGGAATTCAGACTGATAATTATACACTTTGGAAACCGTGACCGGCTATTTTCGTCATCGTTATTTTCAGAGTTGAAGAGCAAGAGAGGACAGTCAATGTAACCAATCGTCAAACTGTTTCAATCATCCAATACATCCCTCAATACAGGGGAGGAGGAGAAGACACAGAGAAAGGAATGAACAGATGACGTCACCTCATGGGCCAGAGAAACTTTTTGCTACACAGGAATTAACAAAAAGACCGCGATAGATGTTTTTTTCGGCAGTGATTCACCATGTAATAGTTCATAACATTCGGCCAAGCAAAAACCTAGAAATCCCCAGTGGGTTGTTCATACCGCCTGCTAAAAATAGAACATTATAATGTTTGCTACCGCTCAATCACGAGATCCGAGAACAATAAACTGTCACGGTCCCATGCATTTTTATGTGTTTTTCTATGTCAATGGTAGTGACAAGTCTGGAGTGTTTGTACCCGCTTGCTGAATATAGAATAGACGTAGATTTCTACCTGTTGTCTTGGTCGGAGCAAATCTATTGTCGTACTATAAATCTACAGTGCTTATACACGGGGCGATCATAGGTGTAGGAACGAGATAGCCTCCATCAGGAGGTTGAAAGACGTATATAGAACGTAACGTATGAACGCAGGTGTAGGAAAATACAAGAATGTCCATGTAGTTACCTTTCTAAACCAGTAAGGTCTTCCCTGATGGCCTCGGCTGAGCAGGGAGAGAAGTACCATCTGTTGGTGGAATTGACATCCGGTCGGATTGACATGATGAAACCGTCATTCTCATCGCACGGGTTGTCTTCTCCATCGTGATCACAGCCCAGGCTGAAGGAGGAAAACATCGCCCATTAAATGGATGGATGGACTGATGGGTAGTTGGGTGGTTGAATGCGTGGGGTGAATTGGTGGCTGGACAAATTGACTGAGGGACCGGATGGGATAGATGGATGAATGCATGGATGAATGAGTGCGTGAATCTATGTCTACTGTCTAATAAGTTTAACTGACTTCATCCCGTTGTCTGTATGTATCGTTCACTATGCTTGGGGTTGTCAAATTTACCTGTGGCCCAGCTCATGAGCAATGTCATGGACCAGTTGGTAAGAGAATGTATTTTCCACCACTGAAATGCTTCCAAATTTGCACATAACCCCTTTGTAGGCCACTCCAGTTGTAGGCTTGCTTGTGTTGACGTGATCCACGATATCATAGCTGAAACAGAGTAAAAATAAGTATTAACATAAAACAAACAAGCAAAAGAATTAACAAATAGACATTTCAAAAAAGAAACTCCATAACATGACCTCTCGATACCTTACTGAAAGGCAGTTTCAAATAGCCTACAAAGCACGTTCAGGCTATTAAACTCTATACAAGCAACTTTCTGCACTACTCGAGAGCATTGCTGATAAGTACATGTAAGATGTAAAACATCAATTCTTCTTAAATATCCAAGACAAATGTTTAAACTCCCTCTCTGTAAATATTTCTTGCCAAACGTGCTCTGAAAATAAATAAATAAATAAATAAAATAAATCGTTTTTATCAGTTTCACAAGTCTCTTATCTATTCATTATAATTTCTCAGGCTATGAAAGAACTCCTGCTGCATCCTTTCATTCTTAAAAAAAAAAAAAAAACTGTGTCCAACACTTCTTCAAAAAGAGATTGGAAAAATAAAATGCGATGTTTTCGAAACAGCTTTTTCAATGACAGGCTTTTCTCAAAACAAGTAAGTTGTCTCTATGAATGCACATCTAGAGGACGGTAATTCACTCGGCTCTTTATAAAACACCCAGCTAAATGTAACATTTCCTTCATCGGTGGTAACTACATAGGTCATACTATTTACACAACCCAGAAAAGTTAGCACTTCATTAAGAATAAGACATCCATAGCTAAAATATGCATGGTTGGTGAACTTGTCCTGAATCTCGTTGTGATCACAAGGTGGTGGTTAACACCCCCGATTTTAAGTTGACATATCTCCCCCCCCCAACCCCCCCCCCCCCACCCCCACTTTTTTTTAACCACATTGTGACAGTAGATTGCACTGTGAAAAATTAATACAGTACGGAATATTATTATACTGTCTCTTATCGTATCACCATTAATTAACGAGGATAAAAAAAAAAGCAGATTGAGCAACATTCCATGCATTATAACCTAGCTGAAAGGTCCAATACTGAATATCTCTGTTTACAAGCCTAGCTCAGTCACTAGGTGGCCAGATCTCTAATGACGAGGAGAATGAAAACGAATCCTGAGTCCATTCCACTTCTACATAAAATGGACTTAAAACCCTGATAAGTTAGGAGATTTCCACCTCCAGAAGACTGAAGAGCGTTACGATAAAGCGAACTTTGTAAGTTGTACCCTGTGATGAGGACTGCATGATCAAAGCTTGGCAAAGCTCGCCGATTTCTCCAGGACCAGTCATAGAAGAGATCGATGGCTCGGTTGGCAGGTATCTTGTCCTCGGTGTCCTCCAGCAGCGAATCTGCTCCCCAAAGGTCATTCACCTGATAAAAGTTGAGAAGTGAGAATGCATTATTGTACAAGGCCGATTTTTTCTCCCTATATTTTCATTTATTTATTTATTGATATAGAATCATTAATGTATTTATTTATTTATTTGCTTCTTCGGGTGATATTAGCCTATGCGTTCTGAGATATTTATAAGACTAGCCTTTGTCCTGTGTAATCTTTCACTGTCCTAGACAAGAAGTGAAATACAATTTAAAATACATACCAACAATTTGATCGACACCAAAAGCAACATTGTAGATGCCATTTAAAAAGTATCCAGTTTTCTAAAAAAAAAAAAAAATAATAATAATAAAATAAAATAAAATAAATAAATAAAAAATAATTGATCACTTCGTACCGATTGCTTCCTCAAACAATAATAAGTGTATTTTATAAAAAATTAACCATATGGTCGTCAATTTATGGCATGGCTGTTATGACAATGTTATATGGGATGGCTATTATAACAATCTTGGGCATACAGATTTTGAATCTTATTTAAGCTTACCTCAGAAATGAACTTTTATTTGACTATAGTGTGACCAGCCACGGTGTCTTCGACTGTTGATATTAATTTATGGACAAGGGTTTGGAACTGATGGAAGGTTATAAACTTTCATTATGTTCTCAAAATATATTTTTATCGGCTTGTGGAATGTTCGAATGTTCAGTGTTGTCTTTAATGACACCATATATATAATAAAATGATTTTGTTGTCCTACGTTTTTCGGAAACAAACTCTTTAATGTTATCAACTCTTGAGAAGCTGATCTTTAATTCATAATGATATAAGATGGTTACAGTGTTACCCATGTGAAGCATACTGGCACATTGCATGGAGCATTGACTGATAGACTTCGGGTATTAAAACCTTGCCTTCAAACCATAATGATGTGATTTGTGTTGTATGCAGATGATTGAGTGACACCATCCGGATCCTGTGTTGGCATTTTCCTAAGGCACAATTTCTTATCAGCGTTCTGATTCTTCTGTGATATAATCAACCGACATTGACAGACAGAGGTCTATCCATATGATACGGCATTGTTTGTTTGCGTGTTTGTTTGTTTGTTTATTCTTTATTCACTGTCATTTTGTTGTTCTTTGGAATATAAATCTCTGTGCATGTTAGTAGGCATTGTGTCTTTCTAGAAAAATCTATTTCGTTTGTTATTCTCTATTTCTACATCTGGCAGGTCATGCACATTAAAAATTAAATGTAGCTTTCTTTCAGAACAGTTTGTCCCAATGTCCGCAAAGTGACGAACACCCCATTTGATTATTACTGCTCGTTCGTCACTTGGCGAAATTAGGACGATTAGTTCAATTTCCGCTACATGTGACGATAGAAATGAACAAGATATTTAATTTGTTATTGATGCTTCAATTTCTGAGGTTGCCCCCAAAGCTTTCACCCAAATTTAGTTTTAGGGCTGTTGCTACTTTACCTGCTTATAGTCCACAATTCTGATATCCAAAAAGAGTCCATATCTGCCCAGGCTGGCGTACAACTCATTGACCTGTCAAAGAGATGGCTTATCAGACACAGCTGGTTAAAAAAAAAAAAAAAATCACGTTATGGTCATTGCCGTAAACGATCCTACACCGTACTATCTTCACTTCTGGGTTTGGAAATATCAGCTAGAGCTACCCCTCCCCTCTTGCCTTTTTGCCCTCCTCCTCCACTTCTCTGTCTCTCTTTCTCTCTCTATCTCTTGTTTGTGCGCTCTTAAACGCTCTCTCTCTCTCCCTCTTATCTTTCTGACTCTCTCTCTCTCTCTCTCCCTCTCTTTCTTAAAGCCTTTCTCATTTTTATTCAGTCTGTTTCTCTGTTTCTTCCTTCCTCTATGGCACGCTTTTGTCCTCTCAGTCTCTCTTTTGCTTGCCTCCCCCCTCTCTCTCTCTTTCTCTCTCTGTTTCACAGGGTTTGCCTTGTTTTCCACCTGTAATATCTCATGTATTTTTTCTCTCTCTCTGTCTATGTATGTACCTCCAGTTCTCTAACACCACCTACCCCGAACAAGATCGAGTTGATGAACTCGTTAATTGCCTGAACAGCTGCGGCCTCCTTCTCTTCTGGCGTTTCTCCCGGCAACTTTTTCGTCCATCTGGGTAGACATATCAATCAATCTCATATAATAATAAAACATGTGAGACTATCATTATTTAAGCTCTGGGGTTGATCAAAAGAAATAATTTATTATCAAGCCTGTGTCGGAAGTTCATCTTACAAAAAGTTGTTTTACACACACACACACACACACACACACACACACACACACACACACACACACACACACACACACACACACAC
>JBCAUA010058938.1:0-11380 GCA_038406235.1 Peronia verruculata
TATGAAAAAGTCAACTTTTTTTTTTACTGTTTTCCTCTAATTTGAACATGCTGAATACGATGGAAAAGGTTAAAATAGCCTAACTCTAGTGATAAAAAAAAATCACCTCCAGGACGCGCCCCCCCCCTAAAAACAAAAAGAAATGTACCCTTGTCTGAAGGCTAGTATTAGCAAATAATTAATAAAAAGTTAATTTTCTTTGAACACAAATGAAATTTCAAGTTTACTTCAGATATTATCATGAAAACCATGTAGAAAATATGACTGTCCAGATGCCGGCTACTGCAGAATCATAATCTCTTACCTACCTTCAACTATAGGTTTATTCGGAAGAGGTGAAACCAGCTGAGGAAGAATGAGTGAAAGAGCTCATTAGAATAAAACAGCCTAGATACGAGTTTTTTGACAAGCTATCTTGAAAGCAATAATAACATGAAAATCAACTAATTCATGACAATGTGACACATGTGTCTCAAAGTACAAATGCATAAATCAAAAATAGGCAAAAAATAATTTGTTCTTTGCTCAAAATAAAAATTACTGCTACTATTTTATAATCTTAAGTGCTATTGTGAAGTTATACACTTCAAATATTAAGTGCATGAACAATAAAACAATCTTTTCTACTTTTTATGTCAAAAACATATCCTCCAAATTGAAAAGAGCACACTGCATTTTAAGAAATGCAACTGTGTTGACAAAGTCAAGGCAAGTTTTTCTATGTCATTCTTCATCTTCTAAATGATGTGCCAAATAAGATATTGTCTTATCCATTTCATTTCTTTATTGTCATAGCCCTTAGACACAATGGGATTAAAATATCCCTTCCCTGAGAAATATTCCCTTTTTAATGAGTAAAAATTCTTTAATATTGCAAAGCATGCATATACATATTATGTATTTTTTAAAAGGGACAAGGCATGCTTGTGGGGGGGGGGGGGGGATTACTGGTCCTAAAAATTAGGTTTTGTTATTGAAATATCAAAATTGGGTTTTTGCTATTTTTAAACATCTTGACCTTTTCTGATATGAGAAAAATATCAGTTGGGCCCAGAAAAATCTACTTAATAAGGCTCGAAAGCAGCAGCAATATGTTATTGCCAGGAGACAAACATTCACAAAAATTCAATTGTGATTTTCTCAAAATGTACGGGGTGTTTTTTTTTTTTTTCACTTTATTTTTCTCTACTAAGGTTGTTTTTTTGTTTTTTTTCTGAACCATTGGATACTCCAGGAGTCTTAGACTTTAACTAATTTTCATATAAAATCTAAGACTGCGGAGTTATTGCAACTGGATAACAAATTCCACCCCCCTAAACCCCCTCCAATTTAAGCATGCTGAATCAAAACTGGTCTACCTGTTCAAAAAAATCACTATCAGGATCTGTACATCATAAAGTGAAAATGTAGCTTTTCAAAACGGAAGTAGTTCATTTTCAGATGGTACAATATAAATTATCAGAAGATGTGAAAATTTTTGCCGATCTCTTTAAATAGCCATAAAGATGTAACTCATAAGTTTCCTATATTTCAAGCAGTATTCAGTCCACAATGTTGTCACATATATCTCCAATTAATAACTGACTCCAAAGCTTTAAACATTTACTGGTCTCAACACCGAGTTACATATCCGAAAAATGTCACTACTAAATTGGTCCCTCTCACCTAATGTGGTCAAAACATTTAACAAAGTACTAAATTAACCCACATGTGCATTATAAATATCAAAAGTCTGTTCAAAGTCCAGGAAAATCCCTTTCGAGATCTCAGAACTTACAGAAAAGAATTATAATGCTCTTGCCCATATTTGCATTTTTCTTCCTCATTATGTCTATCCCTCTTGGACTGCTATAGATCTAATAGTCTAGAGAAGACTTAAATACTGAAACCCTATGGATCATTATGGCAGTGTGTGTCACTGAAAGGGCTAAATTATAACCACTACTTACAATAGTTGTGGTAGTTGTCGTTGCACTCGTGGTGACGCTCACTGTTGTGATGGTGGTTGAGCCCGATATTCTCTCTTCAGATTCAGCTTTCTGTTTGCTTCTTGCATGCAACATATCAAGAACAGTCTTCATTTTGTTGTTGCTCTTTCCCGCCAAAGGGCGAGACGAGAGGGAAGATGATACTAGTGGAGATGAAATAGATGATGTTGAATGCAGTGATGTTGTGGATGGTTTTGATTTTTTCATGAATCCCAAGTGTGAGTTTTTTGTCAGAACATCTAAGGCTGACTCCATTTTCTGTGGGGCTGAGTTGTCTTCTTTGCAAATAGCAACGGCATCTCTATTCAAATCCACATCTTGGAGATCGCCATCAGATAATGACACACTATCAGCAGATGACCCTATGCTTTCAAGTTCATCAGATCTGGCCTTTTTAACTTTTTTCTTAAACCCTGGAAAATCGTATGTATTCTTCCTTCGTTTCTTCTTGATACCAGTCAATCCTTTCGAGGCACTGTTTACTTGAGTGTTGTCTGACTGAGGCAAAGCACTGGCCAAACTGGTGTCCAGCTTCAAATTATCACTGTTTGTGGACTTGCTTAACTTTGTCATGCTACTCTCCTTTGCTGGAGTATAATCTAAGGCCCCTTCAATGTCTGATAGTTTCATTGTAATGTTTTTGATAGGATGAAGGTTTATTGTTTTTAAGGCTGATGAATCTGTCTGATTGACTGGCTTACCTGACTTTCTGGCTGTAAATTTCTGTTTTCGCACATGACTTCCCCTAGTTTCAGAGCTTGCTGCCTTGTTTGGATCAGTTGAAGATGGTAAAATGGATGGATGGATATTTTCTTCACTGTCATTTCTCTGTAATGGCTGGTCTTTTATAATAGCATTTGAGGATTTTGGTCTGTCTCTATCAGGTGTGCTCTCTTTCATATCTGCATTTAAATCAGATTCACTAACCGATCTTGTTAAGCCTGCCTTGTTTTCATCAACATGAAAGTCTGATTTCTCTTCAATGCTAGATGTTCTTTTCTGCAATCTGTTGTTCTCGGTCTCTACCATTTCCATGTCACAATTTATATCACATTTCACTTTATCACTACTTTCTTGATTTTGCAATGACTCTACTGGGTCAATCAAATCATCTAATTCTAGCTCAATATTCTCAAGATTTTCTTCATCATCAGAATCTTCATCCTCTGTGATATCTTCAAATATCTGTGGCGGGATATCCTCATATTTGTTTGTTTCAATCTTCTGTGTTTCAGCAGTGCCCTCCCCTTCAACTTTAGAGTCCCTTTCAACAGCAGGTTCTGGAATGTGTTCCACCATTCCTTTTTCATTCTGAGATCTATCACTGCTGGATAATCTACTGTTTAATTCCCCATGACTTGTACTTCTACTCTCAACATTTTCAGATAAAAATGTTTCATGATTAATGTTTTTCTCTAGCCCAGGTGCATCTTCCTTCATTGGATCTGTAGGGATTTGAGATATAGAATCTGAAATGCTGACCGGATTTACTGTTTTCATAGAGTTCTTTCCATCCTCTTTAGCTATTTTATTGCTGTCATTTTCTTCTTTTTCACAGTAAAGAACTGTTCCGTCACCCAGTCCCTCATCATTTTTTTTAAGTATTTCCTCATTCTCCACACAATCTTGTTTCACAAGGGAATCCAGTTCTTCATTTTCTTGCTCTTTCAGATCAGCTGAAAGATCACTGACTCCATTTTCTGAAATATCCTGATATTTGCCATCAGAAGCTGGTGAAATAGGACTGAGGTGGGGAGGCGAAGTGTTGCTCTTGTCCAAATCTAAAGAGATGGAAGAATCTTCCCCATCTACTGTATTATCCTCTGCAGATCCATTAAAGTTTGACTTGATTTCAGCTTGCAGCACATCTTCTTGTGATGTCTGTACTGTCATCTTCTCCATCACCAAACCATTTTCTGGCTGGGAGGACTCCATTCCTTAATAACAGGAAAATACAAAAGTGAGACAAAAAAAAAGTTATTTTCCTCTACCTCTCCCAAAAGCCTATCATAAAAATTTGAAAAATAAAACAAAATAAAAACCATCATTTCCATACATAAACATGGATGAAATGCATCAATAAAGATTTAATTTCTGTCCAACCCCCTAATATTAAAAATATTTATTTTTTACATAAAGTGAATCCACACTTCATCTTATACACATCATAAATTGCAGAAAACTTGCTGCTGACCATTTACAGTGTCATTTCTTTCAATTTCATGACCACACTGAGGGGTACTGCTTGCCACTATTTCCAGTGCAACTCAGTAACGCTCAGATATCAATCACCTCAAACTAAGGTTATCAAGACTGTCTGTGACAAAAGTATAGGATGAGGAGTTTTTCTTGCAAATATTTTGTGTATTGTTCCAAAAAATGCCTATCTTGGCAAATGAAACCTGTTCTACAAATCACATCTCTCAATTCCTACATCTGAATCCATATTCCTCAAATAATTCATGATGAAAGTTGCAAAAGTAATCCCATTTAGGAATTATTCACCATGTTTTTCATGCTCAGTGCTGGATAGAGTTATTTTAAACATCTTTATTTCCCATGCAAGGTGAAGATTTGTTTCGGAATCACCAAAATTTTTCAGTTTCCATGGCAATGTCTGCATAATTTTACTTATTGAAACAATACATGAAATTCACTGTTGATTAAAAACAAAGAAAATAAAAAAAAAAAAAAAAAGACTAGACAAGACATAACAATACAAGACAAGTGAGAAAAGAAATGAAAGGAAAAATATTTTTGAGCCAATCAGATTTAGTGAAGATAAAAATGCTTTTTAAAGATTAAGAACTTAAGTTGCCACATCAATGTTGAAATGAGCAAGGTCATAAATTACCCTGATGAAACCACTTCGTCTTTGTTTAAATGCCTTGGTGATCGATCATGTGAGAAAAATGAGACTATTATCAACTCCCAGAACAAAATGCCAAGAAAAGGTAGAACAGACATATTAATGATATGTCATAAAAACTGAACTGTTGTCTCGAATTAAGGCATTTCTGCCCTCTACTTTCAGCTCTTCAGCTGAGCATTAATGCCATAATGCTCCTCTAAATTAGCTCCTGTGACAAATACTGCTTAGACTGACATTTGTCACCATCTCATAGCAATCTAGCTTATAAGACCCACTTTTTTTTTGTCAAATCCTGACTGATGTGTACGATTAGCTGCAAGTCTGAGGAACAGCTTTCCACTTATCACACACTTGAAAAAGACACAAAATTCAGGTAACAAAAAAAATCACACAGCTCTATAGCCAGTCCATCTGCACAGTAAAATCAAAAGCAGCAATGGAAGAAAACCAAATTTTCATTGAAAATATTACAGTTGAGGGAAGGGAAAGAAGAACAATATTACATCATTGATAAAAACATACCAGGTAAATACTAAGCTGCAATCTATCTGGGAAGACAGGTGAAGACTTGAAAAGATCATGCAATGGGACAACCACAACTTGTCAATGCAATGGTCAATGGCAAAAAGCCAGTCACGCTACCACTATCACACACTTTTTTTTAGCAGATCTACAATTACTGCTGTGGTGCATAATTTTATTGGGTTCTAAATCTTGTGTCAATTTTCACACCAGAATTAGTGCATTTATTCTGTTGTACAAGAAAAACCATCTTGACTGAACACTATTTACATTTTCAATCCACCCCGTCCCAAAATGGTCCCAGTATATGATTTTGTTTACATTCACCATCAACTCCAGATGTGCGAGCGTCCCACATCAAGAGCAGCACTCGATGTTCGTTGCTGGGTGCTACTTGCTAACACTTTCATCCTGCGTTGATCAACAAAACACTGCTCCGACCACTATCAACTATTTCATATTTGGCAAGGGATATCAAACATACTTACAAGTTCTCCTCTCCTGCAACCATTTTCTTTGATATGGGATTGGAATAGGCCACTGAGGCGAACTGATCTTCCTTCATTCGGACCGCATCTTCCCTAACCTGATAAATTAGCATACCTTTCACCAACTGCACCTATGCAAAGAAATGATTTGATAAAGTCGAGTGCCTTAGCCTGTAAGTTTTGAGGGGAGGACTACACCTAGAGGTGAAAATCTTTACTACTGGACCCAGAAGGTTCTTATTATGTGGAAATAACATGGGTAATACAATTTAAAGAAAAATGATGTAAAAATGTTATTTCGAGTTTGTTGCTATGGTTACGGCAGCCTTATTGGATTTTATTTACACAGTTTTTAATTTGAAATAACTTTCTTAGTTATTGCCCAATTTCAACAAACCTTTGTATGAGGCTTCAAAAGTTCATCCTTAAAATCTGTTCAGAGAGATATTTTGCCTATATTTCATAATTTTTGACAAAATCATTCTGAAATGAGGTCACCGTCCAAAAATGTAAAAAAATATGCAAATTTTGAACTTTGGGGACCACTGAAATATTAATGACACCAGTTAGCTCAAAAACGGCTCTGAACAGGTCTTATATGTGTATCAGAGGATATGCATACCAAATTTCATAACAATCTGTTTACAATTGTAAACGTTATTTTAGAAAAGGTGTTTTAAATGTTGTTTCAAGAAAATTGAAGAAAATGGCCAAAAATGTTAATGCTAAAAATATACAATAAATACCATTAAAGTTGCCCTGCATTGTATCCAGCAGCTTCATACTCGTTGATGGACTCCTCCTGCGCCTTCTGAATGGCTTCTAGTCTGATCTTTTTTCTTTTCATCCCAATCCCAGGTGCATTGTCCATACTCTTAGCCTTTTTTGTTTACTTGGCACAACAATGGTTCTTCCTCTCCCATTCATCCCGTACATGCAGATCTATGGATCTGACTTGTGTCTGAATACATTTTTACTAGTTTTACTAGGTTATGAGATCTAGATCCAGTTTTCTTTGAAATGAAGACTGTGTGGGACTAGTTGTATCTGGATCCGAGATACTAGATCAACACAGTGAGCTAGGAATTGATGTGTTCTTTTGTTGTTGTTCACTGGTATCTGCTACCAGTTTCCATTGCTGTGCTCTCAGTTTCGTGAGAATGTCGCTCCTACCACTATGTTTAGGTCCTGCCATGGTTTACTCCAGAAACGTGATGAAAGGCTTACAAACGGCTGGATGCCCAAAAACTGCAAGACTAGATTATTGATCCATGTGGTACACATGACAAACATGACAGTTGCCTAGTAATCCGAAGCTGCCATATTGCTAATTATATATTCCGACTAATCAGAAAATAGTACAGAGAAACCCAAGCCAGTGAAATTTTTCAGTGATCTCCAAGCTCGAATTGAGACCATCCGGACGCTAACGAAGTCAGTAAAGTCAGTCAAAACCAGGAAAATGTCATACATGGTCGGCTATAAATAAATTCTATATAAAATTGAGAACTCTGATTGGTTGCTAAAAGAAGGTGAACTTAGACTGGGGAAATCCTGACCTTTACAATGGTATGCTATGTTAGGGGTGAATCAAAGAAATGCAATCTGTTTTCGGTGGTAGAAAAGCAGTGTTTCCATGGCATTTTTCTACAGTTTTGTGACAAAATGAGAAAAGTTATACATTTCAGAATCATTTTTAAAATGGTAAACGTCTAAAATTTGTAACTATCCTTGTTGCTTCATGATCTAAAGATGCTATAGAAGCCAAAAACAGGAAAATGACCCAAATTTCATAAACCTGGCTCCCCCCCCCCCCCCAATGCAAGATTGGCTTTATCCAGTTTCAGGGGACACAATCTCCGGTCGACGCAGGGGGTCAAAATATGTGTTGTATATTTATTGAGTTATGCCCCTTATAGACATTCTGATCATGGAGTTGGCGTTTAAAAAAGGTTGAGTAGTCATGGTGAGGGTAGAATGTGGGAATGAAGGTGCATTGTGAAAAGAAACCAGAGTATAGGAATGAACATTGTTGATATTTTATAGGCTAAGCTTTTCAATCATAAAATGGTCATGATCAATGGTTAGGATTTTTCTACGCATTTTCAATCTTCTCCTGAGTGGTTGTCTCAGTATTATTACGTGATCTAGCCTAGATTATCTAAAGATGTGATTGAAATTAAATCGAGTGCCAAGCCTGCACAAGTACTGAAGTAGGGTGAAGAGAGCTGAATGGTAGTAGGTGTTGGTGTATCCTCACTAACGCAAGGCAAGCAAAGAGGGCCAATCATGGAACTGCGTGTCAGTGGCAAGGCAGTCAGTGATCAGTTGTACTGACCATCTATGACCTCTCAAAAGCATGTGAGAAGGATCAAGAGGGCAAGAGTGAAACTGCTGTGTGGGTGTGTGTTCATGTATCCCCGCGGCCGCCAGCATGAGACAGGCGAAGAGAGCCAAGCATCTTCTCAATACAGTGGCAGGCCCACAGGCTATAGTGTGTCATAACAAGGTGTTTCTGTCTCTCTGTCCAACTTTTTTTCCCCTTTGTCTTCACAATTTATGGCTGTCAGTCGGCCAGCATGGGCCATTTAGAGTTGACTTTAAGCAAGTTCAGTTTCTGATGGTGTTGACATTATCAGAGACAAGACTAATGAAATATAGATGGAAAAAAATACGGGACTACTGGAGTAGGTTGACTTTAACTTTACTTTAAGCGAGTTGACTTCTCACGTGTATAGTAATTTTGATTCTCAGTTTGGTTCAAATTTCAGTTTGATAAAAAAAAAAATTCTTGATAATCGATCTCAACCTGCAATATAAAAAACACCCATCGTAAAGAGAAAAACTGTGCTGAAACCAAAAAGAAAAAGATACTTTTTAATGATCTCTATTCACATGTCAAGTGACTATTGATGGTAAACAGTTTCCATGTTCCTTCATTCTTTATTGAACAGAGTCTAGTCACTGATGAATTTCTATGACTGATTAGCACTAATTATAATATATTGTGCATGTGTTTTAAATCCCTGAAGAAGAGGCTCATTTCTTATTTATAACTATTTATTGGTCAAAGTGCTAACAGTATGTTTGCTCTCCTGTTTCACATAGTAGAACACAATATACATGAATTCTCCCCTAGCACGATAAAAATACATGACTCAACTATTTAGAAATAGATATGCTCTCACCACCTTGATAATTCAAGGTTAATTAATATGTTTAAATATATTATAAAAACATTATTAATTTGCCCAGTTAGCCATTTTTTTCAAAATGGCGATAAGGCTCTCCCCTAATTCTCACTCAGAATGAAACTCAGAATGATAGCAAGGTAATGTTCTCTTTCACAGGTCTTTGCTCAGATTAGACTGTGATGCCACTGTGCAAGACAGGAATGGCAATCTTCCTCTTCATATAGCCTTGGAAAGAGGAATGAAAGCAGCTGATATTCAGACCCAAGAAAGTAACTATGATAAATTTGTCAAAAATATCAATATGATCTCGTGCAAATGTTCTGTTTCCCAATTTTGAAATTCATTGTGAAATTGCTGTTTGATAACCATTGAGGTGTTTTGAGATCACTCACTTGAACAATAGATTGTTGCTCAAATGCTGAAGCCACTAATGATGAATAAGAGATCATTGCCAGGACAATGAACTGCTGGATTTACAGTTCAGAGCTCAGTCAGGTGTGGACAGGGAACCAAATCATAGTGGGTCAGATGGCTGTACCTGAGGGCCAAATGTTAACTGTGCGGAGGGCCATCTGAAGTTAATTTTCTCTCAGTGGTAGGATAACTCCTCGGGTGGAGTGAGACAGGTGACAGTCTTTAGAGGAAGAAGGGATTCTTTCATTAAATGTTTCGGTCCTTAACTTCCTGACATCTTCTAGAACCCTGACTTCACCGGGGTCATAATTTCCAATATCCGTCACCCCCCCCCCCTTTTTTTTTCCCCCTCATGGACTCCTGATAGGATTTGAACCAGTTCCGTTTGGTTTTCAGTCCAGTACTCTGACCCCTATGCTAATCGTGCCATTATTTTTTTGGCATAACTTATTCTATCTAAATCTATGGGCTGGCATCATGTGATATAGTGGTCACATCTTTCCTTTTGCACCAGATCTAACAGGAAGAGTTCTCTGCTACTGTTGCTAACTCACACAGAGCACTTCTAATATTCTATATATATATTTATGTGTGTTTGAGAAGGCATTACAACTCCTGACTTAAAATATTACACATTGCAACTTTTTACCAGTTATGAGCCTTATGACTTGGCCGTGCAATTTGAACAGACTGATATGCGAATGATGATGGACCTCAAAATACCTCAACTTTTATATCTCAAGAGATCATCACAAATTGTTGTCAGAGTTGTCACATCCTTTAGAATTGAATGGATTTTTTTACATTGTGCTTTATCTAACCACTTCACTGCTACCAGTTTTGCAATCCTGTGCTGAGCATCAGGGATATGACCAGTTTCCCTCACTCCCCCCACTGCTATTCCCCACTTGCACTAAGCCCTGCCCATTGTACATGAGCCAGTCGACACCCATCTTCTAATTTTCCATAGGTTAGCGTCAAGCATTGCTCAGTGGTTCTAATCATTACATGAGCAACAGATTATACACCTGGTTTGGGCTCTCATGGCTAGGTCCCCTGCCAAACACAGCTTATGCCTGATAAGGATTCTGTGTATGGATGCGACTCACTGATTAGGGGTTGGAGCAACGGATCAAAGGAGAAAAGGAAATGGTTGGTGGTA
Source organism: Peronia verruculata (assembly GCA_038406235.1). Taxonomy (NCBI): domain Eukaryota; kingdom Metazoa; phylum Mollusca; class Gastropoda; order Systellommatophora; family Onchidiidae; genus Peronia; species Peronia verruculata. Next base: position 10,641 of record JBCAUA010058938.1, read on the forward strand.
GGGTGACATTAGATATACCATGTACATCTTGACCACTTTTTGGGATTTACCTTGTATTTTGTCAGCAGTGAAGTGGTTAAGATGTGTGAATGAGCTGAGTTGTGTATAAAACCCATCAAAATATGATAAGAAAGTACAAAAGTAAAGTAGAAGCACTGTGTAACACATTTAGGTCATATTTATATTGTTTGGTGTCATTTGGTTGATAAGAACAGTTGCTGTGAAATCACATGTTGCCAATTAGTGAGCTATTGCTATCAATAATTCTAATGCTGATGAATTCTTGTCATGGAACAGTATTGACAGAGATGGTTAATCCTTTGCTGGATGCTTATCCAATGGGACAAGATGTGGAAAATAGAGATGGAACAACTGCATATGATCTGCTAAAGGCATTGAAAAGGAAAGTGAAAAATCACACATCGCATACATCCCAGGTGTGTATAATGTAAATATTATATGCAGCTGCATAGTCAGTTGTTGGACTGATATAAGCTACATGTATATAGTACGATTCAAGTTTAAATTTCATAGACATTTTTTAAAAATAATGTCGAGGGTATCTTCCTGAATTTTGCATCAGTGGGAAGATGGATGTTTCTTCATTTTTTTTTTAAACAGTACATGTATCGCTAGTTTTCACTGAACTTTGTTGTTCCTTTTGTGTGTGTGTGTGTGTATGTGGGGGGGGGGGGGGGTCCTGGGGGCCAAAAGATAATTTTTCCCATTCCCCTCAAACT
>JBCAUA010058949.1:0-11380 GCA_038406235.1 Peronia verruculata
TTTAAATCTGGTGATGTAAACAGTCAGCCTTCAATGCCTACCGCGGGTGTTCGGCCTGGTATAGGGACGCCTAGATTTACATACATAGTTATTATGTACGAATACGAGTAGTTTATTTGTCCAGGAGGAAATACATTTTTGTATTCTATATATTTACATAAAAAAAAAAACTATAGAAGACGCTGGGATTCGAAAACTGCTGAATGTATCGATCTGAAAATTGGCGCACAAAAATAGTACATGGAGATCTGTTTCTATGTACATAATACCCCCCCCCCCCCAAAAAAAAATAAAGCGTGTTATGTTTGGTGTTATTCAGAAGAGGTGATAATAATTGAATATTAAATGCTTGAGAGTATTTGATCCAAATTATCCTTCGATAGAATGACGATTTTGTTGTTGTTCTTCCGCCTGCAGAACATCCAAAACAATACATACGTTTTCTCCGAATAATGATTAATTTTATCATCCAAAATACCAACATCGAGATTCACACGTTCACCATACACTCGTGATCGCAGGGTAGTTTTGGGTCTTCTTTATATTTTTAGAAATGTCGCACGAAAACCGTGGGTTCTCAGAAAGTATGCTACAATATATTAAAAATATTATTATGTTAGTAATTAGCACAAATAGCACACAGAGTATAACCTACCCATATATCTCTTTCTTCTTGTTCTTAACATAGATCTGTTTTTGCAAAGATCATCGGAAGACAACATCCTGTCAGTTTTACAAGCGCTGATCCTTGATAGGAGCCCGAAATGCACATTATTATAACTGTTTGTATCACACCTAAATGGAGAATAGATAGATATGCATGACTTATAAACGTAAACAAAAATGTTAAAGAAAACCACGACTATATTTACGACCCATACCATCAGCTCGGTAGGCCTATATCAAAATTTAGCATAATGGCGAAAATTATGAATCGACTTTGTAATCAGTCAAAAAGAAAACTACAACAACACCAACAACAACTACAAAATGGACGATTGTAGAAACTAGCCTAACCCAGAGCATAAGAGAAATTGATCTCCGGCGTCACCAATACGCTTATCGAGCTAAACCAGTGTTGCTGAGTGGGCCCTATTCTGGTGCTATTTGTGATGTTTTTGTCTCTAGGCATGTGAAGGTGATTATACCGTACAAACTATGCTATACTTTGTCTCATTAATTGTGAATGAGATATTATATTTTTTCTTGGTTGGTTGGTTGGTTGGTTGGTTGGTTGGCTGGGTGGTTGGTTGGTTGGTTAGTTGGCTGGTTAGTTGGTTGGCTGGTTCATTAGCTAGGTTGAATCTTCTTTTTCATAGCGTATGACGAACTTAGTTCAGCCTGTCTATCATGAAACGACGACAGCTATTGGTTGATATCCCTAGGCCAAGACGCCACTTTTTTTTTTTTTTCATGTCACTATACACTTTTCAGTGGAAAGGCAAACAAACCAAATTGTACCCCGAATGTCAGACATTGTACAGCTGCGCAGTCAGAAAGGGACCTGTGATACTGTGAACAAATGAACCCATGACGTGCTAACAGTTTAGATTTTGCTGCCAAACCAGTGACGCTGAGGATTCTAGGAGGCCTAAGCTGGGAAGATCCCTGGAGCAATCTCTCACTCTCCCTGCCTCTCTCTCTCTCTCTCACTCACTCTCTCTCTCTCTCACTCTCTCTCTCTCCCACACACACACACATACACAGTACATACACACACTGACTGTCATTTTCTTTCACATACATGCACCCACACACTTTCTCTTGTCTTTATATCACCCGTACTCTGTCCCTCCTTCTCTCTCTCTCTCTCTCTCTCTCTCTCTCACACACACACACACATATTCACACACATTCTCTCTCTTAATTTTTTATGGTTCTTTCCGTACATTTTTTAAAACTTAATGTACTTCTTTATACATAACCAGTGGATCTTATCTAATAAAAAGTGTATGCTTTTAAATAAGCAAGTTTATAATAAAATTACACGCCAGGGAGTTGAAGTATTACAGTTTGTAAACCTTGGATGAAAATTTCAGCACCGTCTAGGGCATTGATTTCTGTGACATTTGGCGTGCGATCTTGCATTAAAAAAAAAAGAGAGAGAAAGTTCATCATCTAGTTTTCTCAGAGTCGTAAATCATTGTGTTTGCAAACTCCATTGGAAGTGGATAGGTGGACCCCTTGTATTATATAATATATATATGTATATATTTATTTATATCATCTGTAATTATTCATCATCAATGATCGTCGCCCGGGGTCCACCTATCCTCTACCAACTCCATTATGTGCATTTAGTAAATACTGTCACCTTTAACATGGACTTCACGTGAATTGTACATGTATAATGTTTATAGTAAGTAATAAAAAGGAATATATTTATCTGTCGTATAGAATCGTACCCCCATCAGTTCAAAGAATGGCCCAGAGATTGGCAATGTTGAGCCAGCTCATTTGGCATCCAGTGCATTGATTGAAAACACAGATCACAATAATGGAAAATATACGACAGGGGAGTAAAAATTCGTTCAAGCAAAATAATTAAGTTGTACGATTATATTTTGAATAGCACTAAATCGCATACATATATTGACAAAGCCAGAAATGCTTATACTGATAATACGGTATCTGATAAATAACACAGACTGAAGGGCATCAGATTAAGCATGACGGCATCACCAAAGTCCTTAAACCTTATTCAGAGTCTTGTGGGAACTGTGTGTCGGTGTCTTACACCGCTAGGGAACTCATGGAAATAAGTGTCTTTTTACCGTAGCCAGGCCCATCTTCCGTTCTATTTCAATACTAAGCAGAAATTTTTGACTGTGGTTAAAGCACTGTAACGTGATTTCGTTTTTCCTGAATAAATAATGACTACTTTTTACTTTGCCGAATGGGTGAATAAACTACATATTATTATTTGTATTGAATAGTTTTTTTTTGTTTTTTTTTAACAAAAGCGAAACGCTTAAATCATAAATTTACAACTGTAGGCTCACAGAGGAAGAAAGAGAGAGAGAGAGAGAGAAAAGGAAAAATGGATGCGAGATCAAAGCATTGTGTAACACATTTACATCAGTACTATGCACACAATTACAACCCCGAGATTCAATGTGGACCACTTTACATTTTGATTGTCTACGCCAGGGGGGAAAAAAAATTGAATATCCTGAAATAAGCATACCAGGTAAATACGAAATAAAGGCCGAAGGGCTCATCGCTGTGTAGATGGAGTAGGGAAAAGTAGAGTAGGAGATAGGGACGATAGGGACCTTACATACCAAACAAAAATATTAAGGGGCCCACGAGTGACAAAAACAACGCATCGACACCCTCAGACCCTCGTGGTCCACGAACAATAGGATAGGAATAGCAGCAGTAATAAAAATCTGGACCAACAATGGCAACCAAAGTCCAAACAATATGGCAAACAGAAATAGTAACAAGGGCCATATTGAAGTAGAAGAGGAAACAAATAGAACACAAATAAACACACATCATCAATAAATAATAAATAAATAAAATAGAATAGGGAGTAGCTGAATAGGTAATTTGCTGTTTGTTTGTTTTTTCTACAAAAGTAAAGACAGGATTTTTTAAGACAGGATTTATTATGATTATTAGTTTGTTTTTTTATTTCAAAATGACGACAGGAGTTTTTGAGATCCGCTTGTTTATTTATTTAGTTTATATTTTTTTATTTTATTTATTTATTTTTTAAGAATTATTTATTTATTTATTTAAAAAAAAATTTTTTTTTACATTTCAAAAGTGAAGACAGCTTATTTATTTAGTTAGTTATACAAAGAAGGTCGAGATAACCTCCACCAGGAGGCTGAAAGACGATTATATGATAGAACGAAACGAAGCCAGGGGTGTCCAAACATTTCGAGAAGAGGGCCAGATTTTATAAGGTGAAAATGTGTTGGGGCCGAACATTCAGCTTGACATTCTCTTTAAACTATATTTAATTTTATAATCAATGAAAATGAACTGTTTATGAGATTTGTATAGCAAATGATATCAAAAAAATAACTTGACTGCACTATTATGAACGATGACAATGAGATCTTGACCAGTAGATAGTACTACATGTACTTTAAAAAATCCATTTCTGAATTGATATAACGCGATAAGACTGCGGGCCGCATGAAATTTGCACACGAGCCGCATGAAATTTGCACACGGGCCGCACTCGGCGCTGGCTGGACTTTGAACATGCCTGGTCCACGCACTTGCTTCAGAAAATGCATTGTACTTTGGTGCTTTTTTTTTTTTAATCACCGGTCAACACACAAGAAAATAGTAAAATATTGTATACCTACTAATATTCGTATCGAGAAGAACAACGCTCTAGCTATTGTATTTGTCTGGTCCAACCAATGTACCGAAATTCGCTATCGAGAATACGTCAGTGGGATTGAAAATTACATTATAAAACGTTTGTAGATTGGATTGCGCAGGTAATGTTTCATTTCACAAGCTTCATGAAAAACGGTCAATTTATGTGATCAGAGTGTACTACTTCAAAATGCACGCAAAGCTATAACGTTTGATTCTAGATCATTCTCTAGCAGTGTTTCCTTATCGTATGAAAGTGTCCTCTTGTTGCTGATTACAAATACCCATGCCCCCTCTTCCACCCCCCCCCCTCCAAAATCAAGCTATGATAACAAAAACAAATAAACAAACAAAAATATGGTGATATGAGGGGGAATCATGGTGGAGTACTCTGATGTCTCGAAGTCCTCAATTCGGGCGAGGGAACTGGAGGGGGGGGGGGGGGATAAATTATGGGCAGCTATTCAATAGCCCAAGGGTCCCCAGCCTGTCGTGGTCAGCTAAAGTCCGATGTCTAATCCTGTGGTGGGATGAACGCTTGATATTCTGTCATCCTGAGTAAGCGTTACGCATCTTTAAAAATCCATCGTTTCAAGAACAGGTAAAGATGCCGCTAAGCGGACAATATTAAAATCTGAAAAAAAAAAAAAGACTACAAATGGCACGCAGGTATTCCCTTCATATGCTCGCACTAACCTATTTCTACTGGTCCCATTGGCTTCAAATTTGGAAGAAGTGTGCATAAATGCTTTATAAGGTCGGGATTTTTTTATTTTTTATTTTTTTTCAACAAAAATGACATGTTTTATGACCGCACGTTCGAGCAAAGACAAGGCCTCCAAGAACATCCAAATGGAGTAGTAATTTTGTATAAGTACAAAAGGAATTTAACTGCTGTAGAATGTCTGGACCAGCTAATTGATCTGCCCCTTCCAAATCAAATGTTTAAAAATATTATTAAGAATGATCATGTGACTGAAAGACCGCCAAAGCTGACCCTTTCCCTGGTAGAGGTTAGAGTTAGGGTTGGGGTAGAGTTAGTTTTTTTTTTTTTTTTGCCGAGATAACCACCGAATTGGAGGTTGAAATGCTCCTAAGAACGAACTCTGGTAGACCCGTCTTTGTAACTACATGTACAAATGAAAACATAGAAGTTGTGCGAACGGTGGCAGAAAGAGACAGAATAGCATATTATGATGAAATACAGCAGGAACTTCGCTTTTCATCCATTGTTGTCTATGAAATAATACATGAAAACTTAAAGCTTAGAAAGGTCTGCCCCTGTAGGTACCACGTGACTGAACATCAGAAAAGGGCTAGGGTTGAGGTTTGTCAAAACATTAGAGAATGTAGTGAAGGCTGGCCAAAGTCTCTGTATAAAGTTGTGACTGGAGACGAGACATGGGCGCACAGTTACATTCCTGAACGTGTGAAAGCAAGCGGCAAAGCATGTATTGGGTGGGTGCGTGCTGGAGGGGATCCATCTGTGATATTTAAGCAATCTCAGAGAACTAATAAAATGATGGAGGTGTTTTCTTGTTTTTGGGAAAATGTGGCCATTTTAGAGCAATTCCTGTAGAAGAGCAAAGGACTGCTTCTGGTCTATGGTATGCCAATAACTATTTACCAAAGGCCTTCTACGAGTGGGCACAAAAGCATCCGAGGACGGGCACCGGAGGGCTTGAGCTGCACCACGATTATGCAAAATGCTCACAAAGCACTTATGACTTTTAAGTATTTGGAAAGAGAAAATGTAAAAATCTCTCCCACAGTCTTACTCACTGGACATAGCTCTTTGACTTGTTTTTATTCCTGTTAGTGTTAGTCAACCATCAAATGAGAGGGAAGCGATTCATGACAACGAAGGAACACTCTCTGTGTTCAGTAGAATAGTCGAGGGGGCACCTGTTTGTCTCTTGGTTTAGAAGGACGCAGTAGTGCATCAGTGTTAATGATGAGTAGTTTGAAAAATTGTAAAAATGTCGGCTCTCCAGGACTGGTAGAACATATTGAGTCCGAGCATTTAAAATGTTTACCTCGTATAACCGTACATTTGGAATTAAACAGTTATTCACTACATGTCATTGAAAAGTTTTGTAATACACATTACATGTCACCAAAAAGAGGTGGATCTTGACATGACGTACCAGGAAGTAGCGAACAGGTAATCCGGCCCATCCGCAGAAGAGTCCTCAGCGATTGGCTCGGTGCATAGCCTACTGTCGCTGTACACTAGTTTGCACGTTCGGTGCTGCGTTATTTAGAAATGGTCATATTGTTATCCTTACGGCAGAGTTAACACACGGACGGTCACATTTCAGCATCAAGTTCTCTTCCCGATTACTCGAGTGAGTTTAATGATTAGCATTCTAAAAATGCGGTTCGCAGCATTTGGCTTCTTTTTTACTACTCATTTTGTCAGTTGTTAATGTTGTCAATATTATTGTTGTTTTTAATTCCGATTACTTTTTCTTGTATTTTTAATCTTTAAGTCCGTCGCAATTTTTAAAACAAAATGATAGTACTGTCCTAGGGCAGTTCGATTCCATGGGTTTTGCCTTGGCCGTTGAGTTAAGCGCCTGGTTGTCGGCGAAAATCTCAACCCGAAGTCTACCGAGGGATGGGAATTATTCGAATATATTGGTGGAATTTTTTGTCTTCAGTGCAACTGTCCTCTGGCTTTGTCGAACGCATAGCCTTCTCGGCCGATGGCGAATCTCTTGATCGTTTAAAAAACGAAAATGAAGAGTAGGTAGAGACGCCGCTTAGCGATCCTTAACCTTCTCGTGCCAACGCCAAAAATTTGTGTGTACATATAATTGCTTACTGGATGAACAGGCATGGAATCCAAACTAACAGCTCTGCTGTGTGCGTAGTCGTAATTTGTTTTCTACCTATTTTGTTCTGCCTGTGTGTCCTCTTTCTCTTTAGACATTTAAAGCACCTGGAGAGATAGCGAGAAGGGACGTGAGGAGGGCTACCCTGACGATTTTGATTGCTGTTTAACAGATCGTGGAAGTTATGTTTCGTAACTTTTGCTGTTATTTGCTTGTTGTACATCACAATCATTCTCATTCTGTTTTTCAGCCACCTGTGAACAGCTATCTGGCCCGTGATGTAGAGCAGATTTCCTGCTTGACAAGCTTCCTCATTTCTAGAAAACGCATGGTAGGACTGCACCAAGCCCTTGGTATATTGCCTTGTCCGTGTCACACTGTCAGTGAAATCACCACAGATCTTCAGCTAATGGGTAAGGCAACATTATATTCAATGCTCCAGTAGATATACAGGTATATTGACGAGAAACATTAATTTAACATGTAAGTTTGGAACTCTCCTCAGCGAAACTTTTGTCAAGAACTTAACCTGTCTTACTGTGACAATAATTAACTTTGATTACAAATGACTGTGTGTGTATATTAGTGTGTGTGTGTGCCTGTGTGCCTTTGGGGGGAGGGGGTGGTTTGCTACTGTTGAGCCTTCGTGTCTGTTTTTGTTTTGTTTTGTTTGTTTGTTTGCGTGTTTGTTTGTTGTTGTTTTTTTAAAAATTATCATTGGCGAATAAAACTGTTTTGCCAACTTTGAACCATTTTCTTGATATCTAGCATGTGGTGTTCATTGTAATTCCCTTACTGGCAAGCAGGATTCAAGTCGAAGAACACAAATTTCCTTTTGGGCGTATCCAAGCAAAATTGAATGAATGCAGATGTTTTCGAAATACAGTGTATTGAAATAAAGCTTTGACATGAACAAACTTTCCAGCACAGAATGAGCCCCAATACTCTTCGGTGAAACTAACCTTAATGTTTTTCTTTTTTTTTTTGAAATATTACGCACGGTACTTTGGGCAGGAATTCAATTCTGCACTTCCAAAATATCATGTCATACTGAACGTGTTCTTACAAGTTGTGTTTTTGTTTTTTAGTTTTTGTCTGTGAATTCATTCCGTCTCATACAGGTTCGAACTGTAATGAAAGTAACACAAAAAGTGTATTTGTTGTATATAGCTGCCCAAGAAATGCGATCTACACAGCGATAATCAATGCCGTGGATTATGAGGTTAAGATAAGATGTCTCAAATGATTTCTGGTTATAAATTATTCTTTATCTCTTGTGGTCGCGAATAGCATAAATCTTTTGGGCGATCGATATGCGGACGTACACACGGCATATTTTCTTGCGTACATACCAACACACACATACTTACAGTACACACTCGGGCGCACCTATACAATATTTTATGGTTATAGTCACGTACACACGACATCTAAGAAAGCAATCAACGTCGGCAATTGTTTTTGCGCGGGCGTGTGTGTGTGTATGTGTGTGTTTGTGTTAAGTTGTACAGAGAAAAACAACAGCAACAATGGACAAACAAACCACACACACCGAGGAATAGAAGTGGCTGTAGATAGTAAGATATTTTGCAACCCCTCTCTTTCTCTGTCTCCTCCTCTGCCGCTGATTGACTCCCTATGATGCCATCGGAGCCACAAGATACAGCGAGACTCAAGGCTCCCCCATACTGAAGGCCGAGATAGCCCCCTTTAAGACCCATGAAAGGCCTATAAAATATAAATATAAACGCCATACTCAAAAGATAATTTTTGCTTGTGTATCAGTTATCAGTTTAAAAAAAAACAACTTTTTACATGGTTTCTCATGCAGAATATTCCAGAACGTTGCTTTACTTGTTTGAAACACGAAACGGGGGGGAAAAAAAATCGATGGCGATGAAACATATAAAATATAATTCCTGTCATGAAATTATTCGACGTTGTAATGAAAGGAAAGGAATAATAGGGATGTTTTTCACATGTGCAAAGTTATCACTTGCTTATGCAGCCACAAGCCAGCGCCCACAGCTGGAGTTCCATATTACATTTTTACTGACGCGTTCAGCATATTTTTCCAGGGAAATAAACCTCCATTTTGAGAAACGGCTTTTCAGGATTACTTTACTTCTGCATAGAGCATTTCAATGTTAGTAATAGCTGGCTTTGCCTTTTAACGCACTGTCTGTGCTGGTAGAAAGAAACATAGGCAAACATTTTATAAGAGGGGGGAAGTTTTGTCCTGTCTGCAGCGTTTACATCCTTTTGCTACGGTCTTAAAACCACAAGGACTCCTTAACGTGGGTAATGCATTGGTATGATATCCGAACAGTTTTCTTCCTTAACCGAGGAGGCCAGACATCAGACTTCTCTACGGAAGAGGGCAGTACATCATTCACAAAAAAGCCAAGGTCCAGCGGAAATACGTAATCGATTTTCCCCCATCCCTAGTCGGTGGAATCGAACACCAGACACTTTCATTGAGAAGGAGATGCGGAACTGCTCGATCACTGCTAGTGTTCAGGATGTTGAGACATGAGCATTTTATTTGGCCACGATCTTCTAAGGCGCTGAGCCACGAGGAGGATCTGTTCAGGTATTCGTGACATTTAATCGTCATGATATACCGCACATTGTCCAAAACAATAACATGTGAAAATAATAATTTAAAAAAGATTACGAAATAGTATCCTGTTGCTTTCCCCTTCATTCCGAAATTGCATTTAACAAAGAAAAAATGAAGAAATAAATAGTAATACCAACAAGCAAGAGAAAGAAAGAAAGAAAAAAAGAAAGAAAGAAAGAAAGAAAAGAAAGCGTCAAAATAAGTAAATAGATATATGAATAGATAGGCAAGCAAAGAAAGAAAGGAAGTAGTTCTCAAAAATGCCATTTCCCCGTCTTTTCGGGCAGATATAGTATTTTGGAGTTCGAGTTCTTTATTGACATTCTGGTCCTTTCAGCAGATTCGGATGATCTCACTGTCTGTGGAAGTTAGTACTTTTTGTGTGTGTGCATGTAGGAGCGTTGGCTTTCTTCATATTTTCTAGTTTTGTGGACTGGGCCGTTTTGGGCATTTTCAGACTCTTCCATTGTTTGTCTCAGAGACTGTGCTGTCCGCCCGAAGTTCCTCCGGGCGTGAGGCTCTATCGAACTCCAACATAACAATCTTTTTGTCTCATCTCCGAACCTGCTTGGGAAGATGATGACCAACTACAACAATAGGCGTCCATTGTGACTGTTTGTATAATTTATTCAGCTCTTTCGAGTATTATTATAAAATATATTTCGTCATATTTCTGTTGTTGTTGTTGTTGTTTTCTGTTTTAGCTTTTGTCCTTTTTGGGGGGGGGGGGGGGTTGTTCTTATTTTGTTTGGTTTTCTTTTTTATTTGCTAATATGTTTGTGCATGGTTTGTTTTTTCAAAGTATGTCTTCACCTAATCTATATGTCATCAGTCCCGTTTTTGCGCTTTCCGCTTCAGATTCCATCATATGGAAGTATTGAATGCCTCACAGTGTGAGAGGTTTGCTTGACAGGGGAAAGTTCATTAAAAAAAAAAAAAATAGGGATTCAGGACAGAAGAGAATTTGTTCCGGTGTCAGACAATTCAGAATGGAAAGATACTCTGTCTTAGTCCATTCGCCAATTTGATTTGTCTCTATACCGAAAAATTTCCGGATGGAATTTTAATCAGAAAGAAATTCGTTCCGTTACCGAAAAGTCTTTAGCTAGTCTACTCTTACTCAGAGAGACCCCCCCCCCCCCCGGGTGGGCCCGGGGTATACAGGTAGGCTTTTTGCACCCACCTGCAGGTGGTGAAGGCCTTCCACCGTGGGATGTCTCCCATGGAACGCTATCCATGACGCTCTCCTTGCTACTGTCTCCTGTCCGCCCTTTGGTATAATATTGGTGCCAAAGGGGGACATTCTCACCTTTGACGGCATGTCGAGTTCCCTGTGTAGTTGTATTGGGGTCACCAAACGAGTGAGTCTAAGTTGCATTGCTAGAAGATTTGACCCTCTGGGTCTTATTTCCCCCCTCACCATTTCTTACAAAAAATATAGAGTAAACTAAGATCACAAGCCAAATTTTTGACCCCCTTGGCTCTTCAGGGGGCAGTCGGCGTGATCATCATCTTCATCATCACCGGTACACAATGAACTAGTCATTTTGATAGATATTTTCTTTTGTACACAGCA
>JBCAUA010058960.1:0-11380 GCA_038406235.1 Peronia verruculata
TTTAAGGCCCTGAAGACCAACATTCGTCATAAAATTTGGAGAACCCTCTTGAGATGTGTAGCCATGTCATCACTGTACTTAATGCTGCTGTACTCGAGAGAAGAGGAACGTGGACTGGGCATGTCATGAGTTATTGAACAGTGCAGGAAGCAAGATACAAAGTGCGAAATCTTTGGTACAAAAGACAAAGTGCGAAATATTTCGTATCAAATGTCCCGGAGCCAGTCAAAATGAGACTTATGTAGATTTTTCCCCATATGAGGTTTTTGGTATCATGTAAAAGCTTATTTCATGCCCTTTCAGATGGTGAAAACGGTTTTGAGCTAGCTTTATTCTAGCCAGAGATATTGCAGTTTAGAGAGACAGAGAGAGATTCCTCAGCAATGACCGAACTTCCGAGAAAATCGAGTTTAAATGAAGGTCGAATGCATATCTACATACCTACCTCATAAAAATCCGATTTTAATGAAGAAATATTTATAAATCGAGGGTAAGGCCGATGCTGTCTCGTTCAGAAATGAATGCGTTTTCGAGTTGGGGAAGAAGAAGAAAAAACCCTCCAAGGTTGGACACCCCCCCCCCCCCCCCCGATCACATTCAAAGCCTGATTTCTCGGTTCTAGCCCACCGACTTACGTATCATTTCAACTGGTCGCGAAACGAATTATAGAAAAGGAACATTCATGATAATGATATAGACAGGACCAACAGTAAAAAGGGGGCCTATCATTCCCCCCCCCCTTCCCACACACCCCAAACCACCATTCAACGAAAATTAACTTCCCAAACTTCGACTCATTTAATTTGTCTTGACCCCCCAAACAGTTAGCACATTACGATGAGACGATGATACAGCAAAAGAGACAAGAGTAGAGCCGGATCTACTCTTTGCGTGATGTTACACCATAGACATTGTCTTTATAATGACCCTCGTTGTAAGTGGCACGCAAGAAAGGCAATGCTCACCTACAGTAGTTCTTTGGGCCAGGACCTTTGTAGCTTTGGTACTCTTTTACTAATAGTGATTGGGATCTCAACTCAATTTCTTGTTATATTTTCAGACGCACGGGGAACGTAAGGTTTACATAATATAATATACACTTGGACACCCAGTTTGTTTATTAGTGTGTGTTAGTTTATCTTTTTGTTTGTATTTTTCTTTCTCTCTTTCATATTTTTCTCCTTTTTCCTCTCTTCCAAGACTCCTGTCTTTTTTGTTGTTATCTCAGAGTAATGGGAATTTACATTATCTGTGTCTCAAAATGGAGGAAAAGTTTAATTTGAATCAAAAAAGATAATTTTAAATGAAAATGAGAATCCACGTCGTTCATTACCTGTAAGCAAGTAAGTAACATTGAATAAATTGGATAAAGCTGGCATGTTCATGTCCAGGATGAACAATGTATCTGTGTCCTATGTGGCAACAAAGGTTCCATGGAAGTTGCAGTTTTACCCTTACTGAGTACTACTGCAATCGCGTACTATGGAGACATAAATACTAAGGCCTTGGCCACATACAGTGTCTCTGTGTTTGTGTCTAGCTCTTGCGCTGCAGCCGAGATTATTTTACATTGATAGGGTTATAAGGAAAAAGGAGCAGAAACGGGGAAAATGCAGACGAAGAAATGTCACAGCTGTCCAGAGCCGTCTACGCATGTCTAATCTACCCCTTTATGTGCTCGCTTAAGGACTAGCCCACGTAGTCATTGGATCTGGACCCCGGTAACTGGCCATTATCATCGTCTTTTGGTTCAAATTAATCAAAACTGAAACAAAATAGACTACCAATGCATTTTGATGACTTAACTCATCGTATTCCGAGCAAATGTCATGACAACTGGAAGACAATTGGAAAATTAAACCTAACAATATCGAGGTGGTCTCTGTAACACCGCATAATTTCTCCAAATGTCTCTTTGGTATTACCCTACAGACATCCTGTAATTCAGAATTTCTTGCCAGAATAAGACACAAACTTTCCATAGACTGACCGAAATGGTACAGGAAGACACAATGTATAATCATGATCACCTTCATTATAACACATATATAAACAGAAAGGCCACAACGAGCTAAATTCTAGAATCAAATTGCGTTTTGTTGCCATCTGTCAACTCTTGTGCTCTTTAGAAACAAGACTGTAAAACACAGGGTTATTGTCGAGTTCAAATTTCATTATCCTCGGCTGCTTTAGATTACTATGCAGATGCGGAAGACAATACAAGGATTGTACTTCAGGCACAGGAACACGCACATTCTGTCCAACTATTATTCAGCGAATTGCTGGGTCTCGCCCTGGGTTATACCTCTGCCCAGTCATGTCTGGTCATGTTCGCACATGCGCGCTCAAGAGAAATATTATGATAAAGATCTAAGACAAGACATACAGGGTCTCTGGCTTATCTTTCACTAGAGTCTTAGGGGTAATCAGCCTTCCCACTCGCATATAGACGTATATCAGATTTGGCTTGAGGGTCACAGCCAGTGTTGGTCGCTGGGATAACGCGGGGTGGGGATGGCTCCCCTTCCGCCCTCCACTTAGATTCTTTGCTGCTCAGCTTTGCTTTCCGCTCAGGCTCAAATTGGAAAAAGAAGACAGTTGACTGTAAACAAAAATCTCCTGGCCGGCTACTCCACTCGCCGGTCACCATATGCATCACCACATTCATGCCATAAGTACAAAAATAGGGGAGGTGGGATAGCCTGGCCCCCACCTGGATCTAGTGTGTGAGGCTAGGCAGGCGGGTATGGGCATCACTTACTCCTGTCCCATCACCCCAATCCTCACCTCTGCTAAGGGGGGTCAAGACTGCGGCTCTGTCTGATACAGGCGGATACAGCGTGTTAAAAGTTTTCCCAATTGATAAAAGATAAAATTGATCATATATAATTGACATTCACAAAAATCTCAATAGATGTGTTTTAATCACTTATGATGAACATGAATAGATGTAATACATATTTACAATGGGCCCACTGGTTATAAATTTAGTCAATGTTGTATATCTGTTAAGATATTTATATGCACATAATAATGAAATATTCCACGCTCTTGCTCTTGTCGAATAAGTAGCTAGCTGGCTGCTTTATTATCTTTAGTTAATTTTAAATGCAAACACAAATAAGGCTCATGGTGGTAAGGACGCCCTAACCCCTGTTATAGGTCTTATAGCATGTCCACTACCATTACAGTTCACATACATAGAGAGCAAATATCTAAATATCCTCAAGTTCTTTCACATCTCTTTCATACAACATTCTCCCGTCGAGGGAGAGCCATAGTAATTGCTACAAGTTTAATTTGGTAAAATACTCGTAGCTTGCCTTCGCTCTTCTTAATTAAAGGGACAAGCCTTGTTTTAAGGTATTTACAAAAGTTGAGGGGATTTCACACTGCAAGAAATTTCCACTCAACTTACTTCGTTCTATATCATACCGGGGACACTCCATAACTGTTATGTTCTGTCGTATTATGTGTCGCAGATTGCACAACTATATTGTTCTGCCGGCAGTTTGAAGGTACCCAGTCGGCATCTTATTATTTTCTTATTTTCCTATTTAGTGGAACACTTAAGTTTACATTTATTGGAGTCGTGCATCACACCTCCTGATGTTCCAGTTTTGTTTTTTTTCATTGCCCTCCCACCTCCCTTGCCAAACTTTGTCGATTCTTTACTTTGTTAAACTTTTTATATCTCGTAATTCTTATTCCACTATTATTATCTGTTTGAGTATGTGTAGTTCTTGTTTGGCCAATCTTTCTGCCTCATCATTTCCTTTAATTCCAGCCTGTGAGGGAATCCAAAATTAGGTTAACTGTTTTATCTTGGTTGCCGAGTGTTATGTGTGTGTGTGTGTGTGTGTGTTTACTAATATTTCATCTACAATTTCCACTCGCTCTACTTTCTTTTCACTATTAATACTTTGAATACTTGCGAGCGAGTCGATGGATACTGTGAGATCCCTGTGTGTAGTCTGTTCAAATGTTGTCATGGCAGTTTGATGGCCACCAGTTCTGCTGTGCCGATTGATGTATTATTGTTCAGTCTGTATTCCTGTCTCACGTTTAGTGTTGGAAAACAAATATCTATTCCTATTCTTCCTAAATGTCTGCTCTAGATCAGCCGGTGAAACAAATTATGTCATGCTGTTATACACCTATTCATTAGTTCAAAGGCATTGTATTTAATGGTTGAACTTTCTTTTTTAATTATTGTCCTGTGCAGGGTCAGATCGCAGAGCATGTCACTCTGTTCCCTTGATGGAATTGTATTTAAGTATTGTGTTACTAAGTTTGAGATGCCATCTGGTTATACGCTCTTCTTTAGTGTCGTTCTTGGGGATGAATACGACAACGCTTTGGTTGTTATTAAAGAATTCACTTTCTGATGGGATGAATGTGCAAAAATTGGAATGCTTAGGGATTGCCATAAAAATACCAACGGAAGAAACCCCAGAGGACATCCCTTTCAAACTTAAATACAATGATGCTCATCTCGAAATAACGGAAAATAATTTGTCCTTGCAATCCATCCATCTGCCCCACAACTTTATCATTCAGAGAATTTCATATATAGATAAAGATGTTGATCATGAAGTCTTGGGAAGAGAATACATAAACAACTAATTGAATGGGGAAAAAAAAACAAAAACATATCACTTATTAATCAACCATGTTGAAGCTTGAGCGAGATGTGTCAAATGACTGTCGTCTATGACAGATACGTGCCTTTCAAGCGGAGTTACAGTTTGAGAGAAGAAATCGAGAGACACCCCTTAGCAAAAATTAAAAAATCAGACTCATTTGGAGCAAAACCTCAGAGGCCCTTATTATATGCACTGTGGGGCTAGGCAGTACCAGAGAAGGGTTCTGGCCACAGGTACTGGCATTCCTGCCGCTTTACCTACAGCCGCGGTGGGGATGTTTACTGGGTTGATAGAACTGGTCATATCACCCGAAAGATATCGATTGGGAAGACAAGGTCGGCGCCACAGCCAACTTCGAACTCGAGCTAAGAAAAAATTCGTGTCAAATCTGTTATCCAAGGCACTTGCAGACAGAAATCTATCCTATGCGGAATATCAGGCTCAGGGAGTCCTGGCTCAAACCCTGCGACGAAATTACGCGATCAACCGATATAATGGTGCAGAGACAGGAAAAAAAAATATTCGAAGGAAACTTGCAAAAATTTAAAAGACATACTTGATGAGGCTCTGAGTAAATGGGTTTATGGAGACTCCCTGTTTTTTTTTTTTTATATATATATATATCTTATCATATATTTATTAAGCCTTTCAGTCTTGTATCATTAGGCTCTTTTGTTCCTTATACAGGTGTGTTTGCAGGAAACAGTTTCGGTCCACAACCCGAGGACAACAATTTTGATCTAATAAAGTTAACCTACTTTGTGTAAAGTAATGGGTAATCAGTTAGAAATTGGTGCTGGGAGCCTCCTGGGGGGAGGGGGGGTAGGAGGCTCCTAGCAAAAAAAGTGAGCCAGAACCATTATTATGTATACTTATTGCCCTCACAAAAAGGTTACACAGTTCATTTGATGGGTTGTGAGATCGTGGGAGACTTTGAACTGGGCAAACATACTCTGCCCTCATACTCTCTTCTGTGACCTCCTTCTCATAAACTTTGTGAGATAAGGGAGATTGACGAGGCCTCTTGACAGTTCTAGAAGCTTATTTGGCCCCCACACACAGGGACTTCGTAATGGTATTTATTTATTTTTTCTTTATCCCAGTTGGCTTTATGGGAAGGCATGCCGTTGTCATCTTATCTGCACGAGGCACACTGTTCAAATAGCACCTGCAATCAAGAAAAAATGCACCTGTTTAAATAAACAGCATATGCCAGGGTTCTTTCGTGAGATTGTTATCGAGACTTTGCTTGCATAGACTTGACTACTGATGCCATTAAGTGTCATTTGAATGATAGCGTTCTCAATATAAAATATAGTACAAATTATACGCTCCAAACAGAACGTCTTGGGATCCCAAAGTGAATTCATCGTTCTCTACAGTCTCACTAGTTTAGCCTACATACGAGTTTAAGATGGTAAGTTTAAGTCTCTAATTTTTATTAGGCCATTTATTTTATCCTACATTTTCAGACTTTCATCGAAAAAAAGACGGACTAGCCCTTCAAACCGAAACAATTTATATCGCATGCGAGTAAACGGAAAATTCAGACACATTGTTATGCAGGACTTCGTGGTTGAAAACAAATCGTAAAGGTTTTATATACAAATGGAAATGGAATGTATATTTGCAATATCGGTTTTTAGACATTGTCAGTGTGGATTTAGTTATTAGATCTGGTTTGATCCCTTACATTAATGCCTGACTCGTTTTGACACCTTATTTCACAGTCACAGGGCAAAACAAAATTATGAATAGTAAAGTATCGATTAAGTCCATCACCCAGAAATTTCGTGCCTCTTTTTTTTTTAGAAGAGGGGAGATATCGTGCTGCATTCGCTTGCGTTCTGTGATGGCGAATAGCAAGAAGATAGTTTCGAGGCGAAGAACATCTTGTTTTTGCGAGAATTTCTACGGAACAGAGGAGTCTCTATGTAACATTACTTTTGGGGATGCATACCTGTATAGATCTATTATCCTAATGATGGTTCTGACATTCCTCCCTTCCTCATTATTTTCTGTCTCCTACGGAAATAGGTAGAGACTTAGATCTTAGTTCCATATAATGTTTATTCTTTCATTTATTAGTGATACTGATAAGCCTTGCATTTTAGGCATTTAGGCGTTTTTTTAAAAATTTGTAATGATAATTTCGTCCCAGGCCAAGATTTGGATCTAGATCTAAATTCAGATTAAGATCGAGATCGAGATCTAGATGTAGTGAGATCTAAACTTTTGATCGATTGATGGACTTTACTTGCAAAACCAACAGATCAAGATCTAGATCTACAGTATTTTACATGAGCTCAGACCAAATTGAAATGAGCGTAATAATTTGCATAAACGTTAGTTTTGCATAATGAGAAGTTTCATAAAAAAAAAAAAAACATGTTTGATTTTAGTTAACATGCTTTTCATTTCACCATTTGAGCATTGTGAGATGAGCTTGTTTTGTTAGCTTTATGATACAGGAGGTGGAGAAAGATGAGAACAATATAATCAAAATACATCAAAACTCCATTTACACAAGTATGATTCAATGCCTGTTCAACATATTCTTGTTCAAATTACCGTAGATTAAGTCTGAGAATTCATAGTAATATAATGTCAGGTGTGCTCAATGAGGGTGTGTCTGTTTGCATGAAGGGTGATGAAAGAGGGAGGGGAAAATATTGGGATGAGAGAGCCTCATGGTCCCCCCTCCCCCCAACCACAACCATAATGCTGAAAGGCCTGGAAACATAACTTTAATTTCGGTAATCCTGACCAATATGCCTTGATTACAACTTGATTTATGTCTGTTTGTTTGGTTTTACCACATTACCAGATCTTTTTCAAACAGCAGTATTGAAACTTATAACAATTACAAGAATTTTTATAAGTAACGTTTCTGTGTATGTGTGTGTCTGAGTCTTTTGTTTTTACATATTTCCTCCGTGCAACCCGAACTGTATCTGACTGTAGTTAGGTGGTATATATTTTTCAAGCGTTTTGTTTTTGTTTGTTTATAAATTCTCATTTAACATCAGCAAGTTCTTGATCGTAACTGCTAGTTCATACTCCTGATATCAGACAAAGGCAGCCAGTTATGGGGGAATCTGAGTGAAACAAATAATAATCGCAATCTATATTTATATTGTGGGTCAGCCCAAAACTGAAACATATTTTATGCAAGAATAGTTGTTTAAAACCCGTGGCAATTTACAGACGGAAAGTCTAATGCTTTTTCCTATAATAGTTTTCTTAAACAATGTTAAATCACAATGTGAATTGCGTTATTACACCTGATTTTGATCAGCCAGTTAGTGATACTTGGCAAGCTTTAATACGATATTTTGCCGAAAAAGAAAAGACAAACACTGACTGGAGAGAGATGTACATTGGGCACAATTACAAAGATACAGTTTTTATTTACCTTCTCTAGAACTATTCATTGAATAAAATCTGTATAACTGCAAATCTGAAGATGGAAGAGAGGAACTGAAGGAATATATTTGTCCTTGTATGATAAAAGAAAGAGGAAAAAGAAGGGAAAGGAGAGAAACATGTGAGAGCGGGGTGTTGTGGGCAATGGGGCGATGGTTGTGGAAAGAGACGTGGGTAATATGTTGATTTAAGCACGTTACACACTCTCAGTCTGCTTAGTTTCACTGCTAGCTAGAACTCAGTTTGGGAGATATTAAATTAAACTGGTGTAAGATACAGTTTCTAATTCTTAAGGAAAATATCAATGAAATGGTACATTTTAGACCCCCACCCCCCCAAAAAAAGTTCATATTTTTTTTATTTACAATGATTTAAGGCAGTGGTAGCAATTTTACATTCTGAATCTTCTTTCTTATTTTGGAGAGTATAACTTTTAATATTTGAATCTAAGAGTGGTGACACTAAACAATGCCCTTTCTTATATAAAATTCTGCACTCATTTTGAATATGTAAAAAGAAAGAAAGAAAGAAAAAAAAAATAAAATCATCAATTCTTGTATTAAGAATTGACTTATAGGATAACCACATATATGCCGGAAACAAAAATCCACCTTGGAACAAGGATATTCTGAAGATATAAATAGTATTCCCCAAAAGGTAAATTACAAGTTCGAAGAATTTATATACTAGTTTTTAATAGAAATATTCTTTACATTATTCATGCTGTTTTACCATCACAGATTGTCTGGCTCTTCAAGGTTCATTTCTGCCTCCAGAAATTCGTCTGGAAAACCCTATCGGATACCGATAATAATCATGTAACTTTTATTATGGTGGCAAGGATTAAGCTTGTGTTTTCTATTTATTCTGCAGTTTCCATTTCATCTTGTGGCCACCTTCCTGTGGATGTCCATGTCGTTGTCATGGGCTCAGACCACCACCAGTTCTCCTTCTCTCAGACTGTTCACACTGACATCTTCTATCGACAATGTGGTCAAGGATGTTACACAGAATGTTTCCTTGGAATGTGCCTTCAACAAGAACATAACACCTGCTCAGACATCGTTGTCTGAGCTGATCAGAATCCGAATTCTTAAAGCTGACGAAAACGACCACTGGAACATTCTGGCTGAGATAAAACAATATGAAGTTGGCATCCATCTGTATGACAACATTTTGGGTAGCGGCCAAGTCGATAGTGATATCCTGGCATCGTATTTAAGAATCACCTGGCCTACGGCTACGGCAACAACATTTGGGCGATATCGATGCGACGTTCCAGCATTTGATAATAATTTCGACTATGTTATCGAGAAGAGCAACATCGTTGTAGTAGTTGAGCATAGTATCACAGCACAGAACGTCTTGAATCTACTTTTGGTGGAACAAAATCGATTTCAGCACGAATGGGATACTGATATAAAATTGGTCAAAGAACATCTGAAGTCATTGAACCAATCAATTTATGACTGCCAGTCCGTGGATAACACACTCATGACACTGAATCAATCCCTCGCGAGCAATTTCCAATCCACGGAAAACAAAATCAACGACCTGTATAACCTAATGATCACACTCAACCAAACTACAGATGAAAAATATAACAATCTATATCAGCTAATGTCAACACTAAATCAATCAGTTCGATCATCCCACTATAACTACCAGCCATGGCCTGAGGGTGTTTACAGTCTACTGGAGCCTGTCACTGGGTGTCCAGGAGATGGTGAATGGAGAAAAGGCTATCACAAAGTTCACACGGAATCTGGCAAAGCACAAACCCAAAATGCCGTTTCCTCTCCGTCACATCTCCCTCCTTACACACTGACTAGCCAAGGAGGTAACCATTGTGTGGTCCTTAACTTCTGCTCAAAGGACACATCCACCTCAGGTGTATTCTGGCCAACAGGCTCTTATTGTATCCATAATAGTTCACCCTTTGGCTCGTGTCCACCTGGCTTTGACGTTGGAGATATCGTAATGGACTTGGAGAGCTCGGGCTATCACAACAGTTACGGGGGTTCCAATCCAAATTTCTCTCCTTCATCATCGAGTCATTGGTATTCGCCAAGCTACTGCTGCCGCTCAGACGGGTCAGTGACTAC
This sequence comes from Peronia verruculata, assembly GCA_038406235.1. NCBI lineage: Eukaryota > Metazoa > Mollusca > Gastropoda > Systellommatophora > Onchidiidae > Peronia > Peronia verruculata. The sequence goes on from JBCAUA010058960.1 coordinate 10,178, forward strand.
TCCTATCGACTTGCCCACAGCCTATCCCTTCTATCTCTATCGTTTTAAGGGAACCTGCCAACTTGTCACCAACATGCAAGTCAGCCATGAATATATTATCATTGCCACGGCAGATACGGGTAATGACAAGTATAAAAATCAGTACCACCCAGATGGAAGCCTTAACCCGGTCAGACTAGAACTCTGTTACTATACACGAACAGATAACTAATGTTTGTGCAAAGATCAATATTAATTTCTGTTTTGTTTTTTTTTAATTTCGAGATATTTCCGTCAGTACATTTAATAGCACACTATAAAATTTTATGATATGTAATGGTAAATTTCTCCTACAGGTGAAATGTCGACTTTACTTAAAGGTGAGAATTTGAAAGACAAAGTAGAAGATGGATCTACAGAAGCTGAGTAAGGAAGACAATGTCCAGCATTGTATCAGTGACGTCACTGAGGGTACAAAGTTCATAGTAATTAATTTAATTATGCCAAGTTATTCAGTATTCTATTCATATATCTTGTATTTCAATGTTTTGGTAAAGTATAAGTACTTTATTACATTTGCATTACAAATCTTGATTATCCTTATCTGTTTGGCATTCACTATTATGTCAAACTTATTCTTTGTTTATATAATCATTACAGACACAGGCTGACTTTAATTGAAGGTAAACAGTAAATAGTGGATAATTTATTCTTTATTATACGTCAATAGCTAAAATGAATAATTAAGTAAAACTAAAAACGGCTCTTTGATAAAAATCAGGTACGTGATAAAGTTTTGTCATTTGATATTTCAAACAATCAATAAAAGATATGAAGATCAGTACTACTGGCTTGTAATGAACATAATATATCTGTATAATAAACTACACTTTATAACGTTATTGAATTTGTCTCGTTACCGAAGCTTATTCAGGTAAGTAAATTACTTAAAAAAAAAAAAGTTGCAGAAAGGGAAGACAAGGGAGAAGAAGAAGGAGCGAAAGGGAAGTAGAGGAGAAAAGGTAGAAGAAGAGAAAGGGGCAAGGTCCTGAAAATGAGGTTTTGGGACTAAAATATTAAAATAGGTTTTTGCTATTATTACACACTTTGTTTTTCATACCCGAAACACAACGAATGGGACCAGATCGGTGCAGACAGAGTAGAGTCGCTTTCCCCGCACCTTTTTGCCGTCAGGCACCAAGCGTCACCAGCCCCATTTGGGGC
>JBCAUA010058971.1:0-11379 GCA_038406235.1 Peronia verruculata
AAGCTTTCACATGATACCAAAAACTCTATATGGTGAAAAATCGACTTACGCCTCATTTTGACTGGTTGCGAGACATATGTTGTGTGAAATAAAATTCTGTTTTTTCTTATTTCTGTGCATAATATTTATTAAGTTTACTGTTTAATTTTTGTCAGATGCTGACTTAAATTGTCTGTGAAATACTATGACAATGAGTAAAAGATGCAGCTCAAAGCTGTCCTAAATTTCAATTAATATCTCCCTCTCTGAATGTCCATGTCATGTATTAGTTTCATTCTATCAATAACTTTTATTTTATTTTCAGATGCAAAGTTTTCAAAGTTGTCTCAGGCCAAAGAAGTTCTCTTAGATCCAGAAAAGAGAAAAGATTATGACAAATGGAGACACAGTGGTATTGCCATACCCTATGAACAATGGAGATCTATGAGTCACGTCAAGACGGTATGGCCCTGTCAGCAGTGAAGAAATTTTATGTAATAATACACGATGATGCTTTAACCGAAGTCAAGACCATTAATATTTTATTTTGGGGTTTAGGACGAAGAGGAGCTATACAAAAAGTATCGCAAGCATTGAATCACTAACTCAGTAGGGTTACTGTATCAAACTGCACCATGCAAAATAGCACAGATCCTTGGTTCTCCTGAGCCAGTCATTTTGTAGTGGACTCGGATCACTTTTTTGTTTTGTGCAACAGATTAGCACATTAGTCACATTATTTTAGTTTGCTCATGTAAACCAGCAAGTAGAGTGCTCTGTCTAGTCTGTAATTTTTACACTTTGTACACTGATGTTATGTTAGCCTTCACTTTTTTTTATAGTTGATAAAAGAATTGTACAATCAAGCATGCACTGTGTAGTGTCACTTCCAGAAAGTCATTTAGCTACAGCTCAGTCCAGCTATCAACAACACTTATGCTGCCATTCTTTCTGTATGGACATACTTTCTGGTTTCTGATTTCTTCTTCTATGTCACTAATAAATAAAATTCACCTGTATTGCTGTTGTTCCTCTTAAATATTGACATTCCCACTAATTTTTTTCCCTGTGTTCTTAGTACACACAGTGTAAAATCGTGCTCTTGTTGACCAAAGTTCATGTATAGGTAAACCAAGGCAATTACCCATCTTTTGTACGTTTCACTCGAGTACGTAGGTCATTTCCATGTTTCTGCTTGGCACACTGGCTTTGTTACGTGTAGCATTATTGTGTCTAGCTTGACTAGACCTGTTAATATCGATTCCTTCAACAATAGGATTACTGGTCACACAAAATGCTGCATGGTTAGTATGTACTTGGGCTTTGCATTTGTAAGGATATATTTCATTGTGCTGGAATCTTTAGTCTAGACCACACAGACGCACCTTCTATGGGTCTATTATCATACTGTTAATAGTGCACTGTTCTGATAGACGAGCTCGCGCAAATAGAGACAAAGAAAAGAAGACTCTGACCCTAATCTACTTCCCTGAAACCTTTCCCCAAAAATAATAGAATTAAGCATAATTATTCACCTTTGATGCTGAAGATATAAATTCAAACAAAATGACATAACAAAGTGACATAATATGGACCTATTATTTTTTTTATGACCGACAAGTTCCCCTTGCCTAAGTAGTCCTTATCTCTTATGTCAACCTTCTTTTATATTGACATCTCTTTAATGGTTCCTGTGATGTTGATATAACCGGATTGCACTGTACGTGAACATGTGTCAGACATTTGCAGATTTGTTAGATTATGTGTCTTGTGCAATTTCTTCAGCCTGTAAATATCTGGTGGAAGATCATTACATGTATTTATGTGTGTTCATGTTTTAAGTTGTATTTGATGCTCTACTCGGAATGTCTTATTTACTCTCAGCTCTTTAATCAGAACTTTTTTTAATCTCCCTGTCATATAGTTCTGGAACAGAAATTACTGAAAGTTTCCTTTTTCACCCTTACATATATAGTACTATGAATTAAAAAAATAATTTTTAAAATACATGTATTATATATAATGTGTAATTAAAAATGATTTTTTATTGAGAGTTTTCCTATCACATACACATATCTCACTTGTATAGTTAAGCATGGAGAACTCTAATTTCTTGAGGGTTGATAAAAGTATTTGAGATTTCCATTATTCAAGACTTCTGTGCCGGCATTTTTTTAGGAATAGCACTGCTAAGTGGACATAATCATGACAACATTAATATAATCTGATCTTAACAGGATTCTAGTAATTAGTGCCCCTCACTTCATCTACACAATGTCATCCTGAAATACATGTATGGATTTTGCCCAAAAAGTGTGATTTTGCGCTTTTGTTTTCTCTTAAAAGTACTGCCTTTTCTGTGTGTAAAAATGGTATCAAAAAGTTGGTAAGTCCATTCTAACGTGTTTGACTACTGGTCATTGAACAATAGACCTAGCGTATTGTGAATCAGGATTGCGCTCCACCTAGCTGCTACATGAGGCTGCAGATTATCGCGATTTAATTATAAATAGGCAAAAAGTGCAAAAAGCACTTGATTATCACCTCTTCTCGCAATATCACGAGTTTCAGTGCCAGGGATGGACACTGGATGACCACTATGACACAAGAAAAACTGCTGATCATGCAAATTATCGGTATAAGCGTTCAAGAATGATTTTCCCTGTCCTAGAAATAGCGCAACATTTTGCTTTCTTTCTTTTACTTATTAAAGCTCAGTTGTCGCCTATATGTTAGAGTAAAGGTCAAAACTCTCTTGGTTTGCACTAAGAAATGATATGGGGGGCACACAGAGCCCCTCAAGAACCCTAAAGTGGCTCTTATAATGATGGGGGTAGGGAGCAAAATTGGATAAAAGATACATCCTGAAAGCCAAAAAATGGCAACAAGAGACACAGACGTCATGGAAAGGGGGCTAGTATATAAAAAAAGGCTGCTTCTAGGCAGAAAGCCAATCACAAAACTCTTTATGTCAATTTTTCGATGAAAAAAAACTTAAAATGCGTTTTCTGAAAACCTGGTCTTTAGACAGTTTTTTGCTGTCTACTTTTTTGTTTTAAAACTGATTCAAACCAAAGTTGGTAGACATCATTGTCACCACAAAATCCCAAAACATACATATGTGCATAGATTTTGGTTGGTAAGTTTTAGAGAAAAATTGTTTTTTAGTTTGAAAAAATGATGAAATTTGAATTTTCACTAAATGACATTTTCAAAAATTTATAAAACATTTTCTATTCCATAAGAAAGGCTAAAAATATGTAACTTTTTAGATGTTATTAAAACAGTATGTCCGCCAAGTTTTATCAAGTTTCGTTGAAATTTGGCGGACTAGATAGATTTTAAAATCAGTCACTTTAGGGACACCAAAATTCAAGATGGCGACGTTGCCATGGCAACCGTATGAGAAAGTCAATTTTTTTTTTTTCACTGTATTTCTCTAATTTGAACATGCTTAATTTGATGTAAAAGGTTAAAATAACCTATCTACAATAATAAGAAAAATCACCTCCAGGGGGACGCGGGTCCTGAGAGTGATTTTTTTAAATACTTGAACTAGGGATTTTGGGGGCTTCAAATTCGGATTCAACATGTCCAAATTAGAGGATGAGTGTGGAAAAAAAATATTGTTTTGCTTCCAGTTACCATGACAAGGCCACCATATTGGACTTTATGGTTTGAAAATTAGCTACAGTGGAACCCGCGAGAAGTCAACTTGCTTAAAGTAAACTCTCAGTTAAAGTCAACCCGCTCTGGCGGTCCCGTTTTTTTCCCTCTATATTCTCAATAGTCTTGTCTCTGATAATGGCAACACATTCAGAGGTCGAAACGCGTAAAGTCAACCCCACATGGCCCACGCTTGCCGACTGACATCCAGAAACTGTGAAGACAAAGAGAAAAAAAAGTAGGTCAGAGAGACTGAGAGGCTTTGTTACGATACACTAGAGCCTGAGAGCCTGTTGCTGTATTTTGAAGATGCTTGGCTCTCTTCACCTGTCTCGCGTTGGCGGGGATTACACAAACACATACCTTGCACTTCTGGCCCATGGATGGTCAGTGAATGGCACTCTCCGCTTACCTTGCGTTAGCCAGGATACACTAACACCTACCCCCACTCGGCTCTCTACACCCTACTTGTTGACACTGATACCTAAAGACAGTAGACAGGCACTGTGCCCGATTTTCTTTAGCCACGTCTTTAGATCATGTAATAATACAGAGATATCCACCCAGGAGAAGATTGAAAATGTGTTTAAAAACCTTAACCGTAGATCATGACTGTCTTATGATTGAAAGGCTTAAGAATAACAACCACGTTCATTCCTATAATTTGTGAGCTTAACTGGTCGGCATCCAACCAGACTTCTGCCTGTACTCTTTTTTGCTTTTCCAAACACACGTTCATTCCAACATTCTATACTCGCCGTGACTAGTAATCATCAACTGCGTGATCAGAATGTCTCTAATCAACATAACCCAATAAATATGTAACACTTTGACCCCCTATGCTGACTAGATAATATGTGAAACCGGATAAAGTCAACCTCGTTTAAAGTCAACACTTCTTCTCGGTCCCAAAGAGTTGACTTTAAACGGATTCCACTGTATTTTCAAAAGCACAAGGCTCCTAGAATGTGAATGGAAAAGCCTGAAATTTTGCACATTAATAACATAATCCTATGTAAAAGACAAAATGCAGCTGTGGTTTAAAAATAATCTTTAGAATTTTGCAAAGAACATTTTTATACATTTTCTAAATATGTATATTGGTCAATGAAATTTTTTTTGCAATTTTCCCCCAAATATCTAATTTTCCTCCAAAAATGGAAATGAAATTCAGAAAAAGTGATGCATTTTATTAAAATACATGCTATGATGGATGTATATTTCAAATTTGAAGGCAATTGTTAGAGAAACAGAAAAACCTTAGGGGAAAAAGTGAAGAAATTACATGTATACATACTGAGAAAATTGCAACTGAATTTTCATAATCTCTCTGACTCTATACAGTCATTTAGAGGTGCCATTTTGTGGCATAAAGTGCATTTTTCTGGCCCCATCTGTTGTTTTTCTGGTTTAAGAAGTGTTTAAAGTATGTAAAAATAGCAAAACTCCATTTTTGATATTTTAATCACAAAACCTTATTTTCAGGACTCACACTCCCTCTTAAACAGGGCTGATATCAGCGTTCAACATTCCTGTGAATTTGAGATAAGCGTATTCAAGTTTTTAATACGTGACTGTACAAGGGAGGATTATTGTTTCATTGTATATGTTCCGTCAATACAGTGCAAATGTGTTTTTGCAGCTATTTTTCCAGTATTCTGTATTCTTTGGCCCATCTTAATTGTGCAGAATTTTTTAAAATCTGTTTATTAAAGGTTTTTGAATCAACGATTACATTGTTGATCCTGAACATACTATTTTGGAAGGTTTCCTTGGCTAAATAAGTGGAATAAAATTTATATTATATAAAATCCATGGAATGCTATGCATTACTTCTGCCTCTCAGTGATTCTAGATCAGTGCTATGTAGTATGAGTATTGTAGTGACCTTTTGAGTAAGCTGACTGTTTTCTTCTTTCAGTCCATGCACTGGGGTTATCGGACAGAGCAAACGGCCATTGACCACCCAGAGGCTGTCGGAGAAATGATTCCGCAGCGACGAAGATCTCCTTCTCCATCACAGCCTGAAAAAAGCAAAAATCTACAAGAATTGGAGGAAAAGTTGAAATTCACTCCTAGAGGTAGCGTGTATGCATATGAAGGAAACGAAATAAATTTTTACAATTTTTCATTGAAATTCAGTGGGATAATGTTACATTTTAATGAAATGTGAATTGATTTGACTTAAGTATCATTCAGATTTTAATGCATGGATACAGCACAGTGAATAAAAGTAGTTTTCGTATAAAATTTTTGATATGGAGAGCCTATTCATTCTGTGATTGTCTCCACCCCCCCCCCCCCTATTTTGTTTGTTTGTTTTGTCTTCCTCCTCATCTCCCATTGGGTTTTGTTTATTTGTTTGCATCTCCCATTCATGTGATGTTGCTCATGCTAGTAAACTGTTTACTCACTGAGCCCTAACCCCAACTATATCAGTATTCCCTGGCAACTGCTGAATCCTTACCCTGACTTTATCGGTATGGGACTCCCTTAAAGGTTATGATGTCAAACAATTTTTCCATTGATCAATTTTTAGCTGTACACATTTAGTAGCCAATTCGACATGATTATACAGAACATACTTGGAGGAAACTATTGAAATAACTTTGTAAGTCAGGAAATCCTGACCTTTGGCCTAATTCATTGTTCAAGTTGTTTTTGTCTTCGACAATGGTGTCTTTCGACCCCCGATATATTGAAGATGATTATGACAACTAATTCCAATGTAGAACCCGACTCAACTGATGAAAGTGATGTAGAAAGCCTTCCTGATATGAATTATGTTAGACTGCCACAAAATGTATTCATTGCATTGCATGCGTGTATCACTGACACATCAACACGCGGAAACTAGATCTAGATCTAGTATGGCTTTGGGGCTTGATCCCTGTGCGATACACACATGTTGTGTTCTTCCTCATGTCACATGTACAATATAAGCCTAATTCAAGATTTATTTTGTGATCTAATCTATTTATCATTTTGCTTTAAATATGGCAATCACATTCTTTCAAATATCTCTCTCACTGACACTGAAAAGCAGCAATAACATTTTGTTTTGTAGAAAGCTCCCTAAGCTGGCCTTTGTTTGAACTGTATCGCATAAAACATGCATGATTATGTGTTTGGATTAGACTTATGTGTTTGAATATACTTTATTTGACACTTTGGATTACTTTCTCTCAGTTTAGTGAGTAGTGTCTTGGGCTTTGAGGGTGACTTATTGTGAATGTCGGAAAGTTTTTTCCCCCAAATTTCCCTCTGTTTTCTCTTTTCTATATCTTTCATATTACTTCATATTTTGTAAAAACAATTTCATAAATGCAAAGAACACTCATTTTACTATCAGTTCACTAAGTTTCATAACATTTGATACATATTTACTATTTTTTCTTATTTTTTAAAAATGGTAGAAATCGTCAGGTATCAGCAGCAGCTAGTAAACTAAGGCCTAGGGCTCAGTGAGTTAATCTGTTATTCTTACAAGAGAACATATGTTTTTCTAAAGATGTTGCAGCTATGGCCAGACTGAGATTCAGAATTTTTGTATTTTGCTGATGCTGAATTTTACATTTGCATGTTGTATACAGCACTAAAATACATGTAGTCGGAAATGATTTAATTCACATTGTGAAAAACATGTTATCGTTTCATTTGGTCTCTTTGGCTTGAAATGTTAGAATTTTCCTCACGATAATAGATGGAAAATTGATAACTGAAATATAAAGCTTTGATTATGTCTTCTCACCTTAAGTTTTTGTTTTATGTATCCCTAGTATTCTGATTTATAGAAAGATACCAAAGTGCACAGTTCTGGCCCATTCATGTGCTTACTTAAACCTACACATTTCTTTTCCAGAGAAACCAGTCAGTCCTGTGAAAGGGTGGCAACGTGACACATCAAACCCTCTACTTCAGAAGTTTAGAAACTATCAGATCTGATGGCCAGACCAGTGTGACTGCTGATAATGTTATAGATTTTAGAATATTTTAAATCTTGTTGTTACTTTTGGTTGATGTTAACATAGCAGACTGTGATTATGATTTTTCACAAATGTTTTTTTCATACATTTTTATGTATTTTAATTTTACAATTTTGTTTGCATACTCAGAGTATGGTGTATTATGAATGATATGGAAAAGGAAGTTAAATGGTGTTGTGTTGATGAATGCCTGATTGAAGGTATTATAATTGTTTTGTTAGAAACTTGTTGTATAATTTTGGGGATACTGTGCAGTAATTGAGGTTATATATTCCTCGTATGAAGTTTTAATTTAAAAAAAAAAATATTTTAAACAATTTTCAGTGACCATAGTATGGAAGTCTTTCAAGAATGTACATGTATTTTATCACAGTGCGTTGATTCACAATTAATCATCCACTTCTGGTATTTCTGTGAGAATATAATTAAAAAACAGAGGGGAAACATTTTTTGACTAGTCAGTTTTCCTATGATTGTCATCTGTTTGAGAAGAGAAAAAGTTGAATCCAGAATATATTACAGACTGCTGAGGTATCAATAATAGTTTAGTGGAAATCTCGATTTTTATGGAAGGTCGTTGACTTCTTGTTATGTCCTCTGCTCAGCAAGTCTCATAGATGATAGTGAAGAATCAGTTATATTATTGGAAGGAAAGTGATATCCCAGAATAACATTTGGAATGAAATTTGTTTTGTTATGGACAGTTATTTATCATTCCAGGATTTCCCTGTACTTTTATTACAGGGTGGCACACAAAAAAAGAGGGACAAAAATGAAAGACTCCTATGTTTGAGAAAAATTATTATTTCTTTTTCTTTTTCAGGTGAATTGTAGAACAGGCCTGTCACTTTTACCTGATACATGTACCAAGATGGACTACTGCAAGCATTTTTAGGTGAAGGAGAGGACAAAGTGTGTGTGTGTGTGGGGTGTGGGGGGGGGTGTCATTGTGCCATGGTGGGGATGGGAGGACACAGAGATAAAAAAATCTGCATTATTCAGTGACTCAGCTGTCCCTTAGTTTCCTCTGGTAGGGAAGCCTGATGTTTAGCCTTCTTGGATAAGGGCAGATATATTTTCAATATCTTTTGTGTGCCTTATGCACATTAAAGAACCCTTGACAGCTAAAAATTTGTGAGGAGTTTGTGGAGTCCCGGCAAGATTTCCAAATTCCAAATTGCTACCCACAAAAATTCTCACCATAAAACAGGCAGCCACTTAAAGCCAAGATAGTCCTACCTTCTTAAGACTGAAAGGCTTAAAGAAAAATGTCTGTATTTTGAAAAAAAGCCCCCGACTCTTATTTAGACTAGGCAATTTTTACGTGAATACCCAGGGAAGATGTTCCCACCACTTGCAGGGTGACTGTTTCAACAGATTTGTGACCTTTTGAACATGTGCCAGTTGTCCTCTTTGTGAACTTTGGGCCACTATGGCCTTTGTTGTTGTAACCACACTTCCAGTGTTTATAAACATTTCTACCAAACATGTGATCGGATGCTGGTAGGAAATTTTTTGCTGCACAATACGATTCCACAGTCTTTGTCTTCTCTTTCTCCAAAAAATGCTCATTGTAGTCCATCTTTGTGTCAGATACATGTAAAAGTTTCAGGTCTGCTCTACAACTCACCTGAAAAAGATGAAGAAATAATAGTTTGTCTTGAAAATATGAGTCTTTTATTGCTGAACCTCTCCTTGTGTGCCATCCTGTATGTGTGTCTTCTCTGTAATGCTTGAAGATGTATATTTACATATCTGCCGGCAGACTTAATTTCTTGCAATAAAACAGCTCTTGGTTATTTTGTTTTAGTTTTTTGTTTCAGTGAAGGTTATAAAATAGGAAATTCTTTAATTTATTGAATAAAATTTTTGTTTTATCGCACAGCCTCTTTGTGTATTTTGTTTTGTTTTATGGTTTTGCTTTGATATTTGAACACAATTTAGCCATGAACAAAATATAGATTGGAGTTTTACACGTAGATCTATTTCAAATTGTTGTCCTTTGTTGGACTATCATTTTTTTTTTGTGTGTGTTTTTTTTTTCCCAAACTCCTAAAATATTGATGTTATTTAATTACTATGGTCATTATTTTGTTTGAATGAATTGTTTTTTTATTTTTTTAGGGGGAACTCATTAGTATGAATGAAAACACGCAAAAGGTGAAAATCCTCTGTGCATAACGGTTTGAAGATAATATAAGATAAACTTTATTTGTTCTCAGATGGGAATTGTATTAATTTAGAGCAGAGACACAGTATTTTTGTACATCGCTGCTGTTGGGCACAAACTGTGAAACGATCAATTTTACAGAAGGAAAAACAGTTTTATTTTTGCCAAAATTGTCCAATACTTTGTTATTTTGTTTTAAGGTAAAAAATATGGATATCTGATAGATGGTGGTAATAAAATTTGATGGAGGCATTTTGATGACTATGAAGAGTACGATTTGTACTTGCCTTTCTGTCACTACTTACACGGTTGTCTGCGCATGATGCAGATACGTGACAGGCTGGTCAGTCACACACCCACATTATGCTGCACCCAGCTAGTTACATGATATGCAATGTTGCAATGTTAGGTGGGCCTATATCAGGACCATGTTGCCATGTTTCAGAGTAGGCTCGCACAGCAACATCACTGCTAATGATCTTGTTGATTTGCTTGATCAGGTTTAGTGTCTGGGTTAGATCTGATTTTTATCAAGGCAGTGCAGTCCCGTACACTAGAACAGTCTTAAAACAACATATACATGTGATTATTCTCCTTCTTACCGTGTTTAGCACAATATAGCAGGGATTGTGCTGATGTGCTGTCATGTTAAACCCCAACACAAACAAACCAACACGACTATTTTCCTAATCTTTTTTTTTTCTTCCTGTAACTTTTTGCCATGTGTGTTTGTTTAGTTGTTTAGCTTTACTTTTGAATTAGCATGCTTTCATGATGACTAATCCCGGCCATCTTTTTTTTTTTTTTTCCTGCACATTTGGTTGTTAATTTAAAATAAAAAATCCTTAATCAGGTTTTTTTTTTTTTCTTTAGCAAACTCAGGTTTGTAATTAAAACCAACAGGGAGGTTTCTAGGTGCATGTGCATTATTGTGCAATGTTATAGTAGTGTTTGAGCCCAGTAATACTGGTATGAATATGAATAATTACTGCTGAAATTTAAAAAAAAAAAAAAAAGCTCTTCTCTAAAGTGACCTAAGGCAGTAAGAAGTCAGCTTCTTAATTAAACATGTTAGTCATTTTCATTCACTGTTGGAAAAGAGAGGGGAAAAAAAGTGAGAATTTGTCAGTACATGCAATAATGTTCTGAAAAGCTGTCAGCGTTAATCAAACTTATAAATTAAAAAACGAGACAAAAAGAAAACAAAAAGAACAAGTTATACCAATAGGTAACATGTCCTAAAATACATTGTAACATATCGTTGTCGTTGTTCAGTGATTGATACACTGGACTTAAGCTTGATAGGAAGTTTATAAATATTGCTCATACCTTATTTTTCTGGGTTCAGATTTATACATATTATGTAATAGGCCCTACAAGGTGCACAGCAATTTGACAGTGCATACAAAATATATTAACAGATCTATTGCTCATGAACTGTTTCAGTAACTTAGTGTTTAGATGATTAATAATAAAATCGAACTCCTAAAATTACAGGCACATTCGCTGGTGGAGTGATGAAACCTCGTAACCCCAGAAACGAAAATTTTACAGGAGAGACAAAAAACTGATTTACTA
>JBCAUA010058993.1:0-11379 GCA_038406235.1 Peronia verruculata
CTTTTTTCAAAATTTTTTTCTAAATTGTTGTGTTAGTTGCCGGTTGGACAGTCTTTCTCTATTTTATAAAATGATAAAACAGCTATGATGAGCTTTGTTTCAGATCAAATAATGTAGCATAAGTGAAAGATCATTTATACAAGCTTCTGCGAAATATATGAGCCTTTTTACACCTGGTTATTTTTTGTCTCAACAGATATTTGAAACCAAGCGCTTGAAATTCTCAGAAATTCCATCAAAACTTCAGCCACTTCTCATGCCTCCAGATCCCATCATCATTCATCACATTGTCACGTAAGTACAACTGCACTTTAGTCAGTTTGTGCATAATTAGATTTTGTCTTTTTATTGCTTTTTTTTTTTTTTTTACATATATTTATTGTCTGGACATCCTACAAGTATACTCAACTTCATTTAAGTTAGGTTTATCACCATGTATATTTTATTTTGTCTTTTATCACCATGTATATTTTATTTTGTCTTTGCTGTATCTTTCAATACCTTTGTCATATGAGGAATGTCTTTAAATTACTATGGACAGAAGGAGGATTACAAAAGATCCCAAGATATTATCATCAGCAAGGCTTTCAGACTGTAATTATATGTGCATCTTGTAAGCAGTAACAGGTTGTTCAGTAAAAGATTTCAGTAGCTATCAATGAGCTAGTTTTAAAAATGATATTGTTTGTACATTTCAGTGTTGAGGGCCCTGATGCCAAGAAGACAGCCTGCTATGACATTGATGTTGATGTTGTAAGTAGACAAATTCTGATTCCGAGGTTCTAAGATTTATACTTTAAAAATTATCATCCCACTGATTACATTAAAGTTTTCAAAATGGGAATTTAAATGACAAAATTCACAGATTTTGTAGAAAGATTTATGGCTGAATTATTTCTTAAGCATGAAAACAGATCTAAGCATATCAAATGCACACACCATGAAGATGGTGAGCAGAGAATTTAACTTCAGGCAATAAATTTAATTTTAAGAATTTTCTGTGGGAATATTAAATTTTTACGAAAACAATTTCTCAGTGTTGCAAAGAGCATTTACTCCATCTTCATGTCTGATATACCTGGATTTTTTTATTTTTTTGTTGTTGTTTTTTTGTTATTCTGCTAATTTCTTTTTCCCTTCTCTGCCTTATTCTACAGGATGATACCCTGAAACAGCAAATGAATGCATTTGTCATGTCCACACAGAATCACACAGAGATTGCCAATCTGGATGTGAAGGTAGAATGCAGTAGCATTCATATTAATTTTCACCTCTTTTTGTAGAGACTATCTCGGCATTGCCCTTTTACTGCCTTTATTTTATACATTTCCTGGTTTCCTCATGAAATTTTCCAACTTTTTTGTGAAAACAGTTCGACATCCCTGGTTTCTTTACAATCAAAAAATTATTATTGCATACTTAGCTGTATTTCATTCATTGGAACCATTTATAGTGAGTGACATGTGTATCTTTCCAACATATCAATTTTATTCAAATCAAAATCAGATCCTTATTTTGCTTAAAATCAGGTCTTTGTTTTCAGTTGATTTGATTTTCCATTTCCAGTTCTCTTCATTTTTACAATGATAAGGCATGACTTTTTTTTTTTTTTTTGTCACTTCAGTTGTTACTGCTCAGATCTGTACTATACTAGTGCAGCAATTTTTCAGTAGAATTGAGAAAAACAACAGGAATAATGACTCCTCATTCTGCATCCATTTCAGTTTATCCTCAAGTGTGTGTAAATTTTCTTTTTTACTGGATTATCAAAAGTAATGCGTGCTGGCAAAAAAAAAAAAAAGTGTTGGAGGAGATGAGAGGAATCAGAAATGAATGTTGTCAGAAAGCAGTATTTAGTTTATTAAATGAAAAATGTATAGCTTGAATTGCACTGATTATGTAATAGTTATCTTGCTTACATGGTATGAAAACTACATTTCTGATGATGGAAGAAACAAAGAAACGAAAAACAAATTAATCAACGGCAATCTTATTTTTCTCCCCCAATGTGCCAGATCCATGAGACTGTGGAGAACATCAACATGCTCAAAACACAGAGAGAATTCTTCTTAGGATTTGCCAAAGATCCTCAGGAATTTATCAGTAATTTCCTCATCTCTCAAACCAGAGACCTGAAGGTATTTTATTCTGCTCATGTGTGAAATGCATCAAGTTTCTTTTATCCATGAAAAGGCCAAAAGCTCTGTTGTAATCTCTTGAATACCTTTAATATGTTGAAAACTCACTTTGTGCATAAGACTCATTGAAATTATTATGATAGTCATCAAAAAGGACATAAAGTTTTTGTGTGAGCTCCTGGCAGGATTTCCTCGGATTTGATCAAATGGCTGTACTGATGGAATATTGTGTTTTTTGTTTGTTTTTGAATCAGCATAGTACTTTTTACAAAAAAAAATTATGTGTGTGTGTGTAGATCAGTATTAGTTTTGCTGACCATGGCAGCTTCTACAGGTCTAACAAAAACGTACATTTCAGATTTCCTATCAAAAGGTGAAAACTAACTAAAAAAATTGAACTCAGTCTACTTTTCCATCTATCCATGCCTGGTATTTATTACATAGCATGCAATCATTTGACGAAGCTGCAACATGGTCTTGTTCAACTACTATAAGGGTTTCAATCAAACAAAAAGTTGTTAATTCATTGTCAGTGTGATGCATAATGTGGAAAATGTTTTTCATTTTCCAGACCATGACAGACGTTGTGGGCAATCCAGAGGAAGAAAGGAGAGCAGAGTACTTCTATGAACCATGGATCAATGAAGGAGTTAATCGATACTTCTACTCTTTGGTAATAATTTATGCCATTAAGGTGTTTTGCTTGATGTGGCCTCTTGTCTGAAGTTTGTATCACCTGGAAAACACAGTTGTGATTATAATCTCTCATGCTCACTAAATAAGAATCATTTTATTGTCCTTAAAAACACTGTATTGAAAAAAGGCTGGCTATCTCCCTTTTTTTTTTTAAATAAAAAAATATGTGTTTATTGTGTAAAGTATTCGTTTTTTTTTAACTTAGGTAGTGAAAAGATTGAGAGGTGTTTGTTTTTACATCTTTTTACTAACAGTTTTAGTTATTCAGTCATGAAACTATTGTCTCTCTTTTTGTCTGGATTTTCCAGGTTCAGCAAAGACGGCTGGAGCTTGAGCAGGCTCTCATGATGCGGAACGGAGGAATGTAGTCTCAGAATCTGAAACCTCTCCTGGCACTGAGACTCAAATGTTTTTTGTAACCCACTGAAATTTTAGTGTGAAAAGTGTCACCCTACTGAAATTTTTGTCAAGTAAAGTCTTACCCATTGAAATTATTGTTAAGAAAAGACTGAAATATCAGTCAAGAAAATTGTCACTTGATGGAAGTTTTTGTCAAGAAAAGTGTCATTCTAAAACCCTTTTGTCAAGAAATGTGTCATCCCTCTGAAAGGTTCATGAGGAAATGTCACCCCACAGAAATGTGCTTATAATGAGAGGATTTTTTCTTAATGTAGCACAGGATGGGTGCTACAAATTAAAATTATTGTAGGACATGTTCAATTTTTTCAAGAGAAAATTTCTAAGCCATTTCTTTCTAACATTTGGCATAATATTAAAAATTATACTTTAGGACTATTTATTGTCAGTACAGTGATAACTATTGATGTCCAGTGTCAAACTTGGTGCTTTTATACATTTTTCCTTTTTTTTTTTTTTTTCTGTCACTCATTTTTGGAATTCATGTTTCCAAATTTGTGTTGTCATGTCAGTCTTCATCATGTCCATGCTTGATGTTGTCCAACTGCCTCTTAGGTGGAAAACATACTGGTCCACCCAATCAGCAGCCACCGAAAGGTAGACAACTGTTAGAAGCAAAAAGATAAACATAGTGAATCTGTCAAGTTGTCACTGCCCATCGCCATTTTTGTGTGTGTGGGCAGGCATGTAGTTTTTGTTTTTACAAAGTTGAACTTCAAAACAAAAATTCAAACTGTTTTCTAGGCAATAAATCGTAGAATCTTCACACTTATACCTAATTTTGGCCACAGATTTCAATTGTAAGTTATCAACAACATTTGATAAAGAAAAAAGGGGGTTTTTATTTTTGTGATAGTTCTCCCAGATGGACTGTTTTATTCACATGAGTAAAGTTAATCCAATAAGTCAAAGAAAATGGAACATGTTGCACTTCAGTCCGACTGACTTCTGCCAGTCGGTGACTGTCAGACGTGACTGTAATTGTAAGGTCTTTTTCTTCTATATTTCCCTCCTTGCACCACTTCAATCTGTGACTTTGTCCCTGATTTTTGTCAGCTTATCGGACTAGTATGTTTTCAGCCTTAGAGCTTTGAATAAAACTGTCAGAAAGTAATAAAAGTAACAAAAATTGAGAGATGAGTGTTTTATTTTGTGGGTTTGATGTGTCCATGCAGTTCATTGTTCAGTGATATTCTGCATTGTTGCTGTCACATACATGTTGGTTTGCCTTTTTCTTTTTTCAATACTGTATGTAGTATGTGTTCAGATGTGTGCCCAAATCTGTTTTGCAAGAAAACTTTAAATAAGTAGTTTTATACGTAACTATATGTAGTTATAGGGAAAGTTTACCATACTGAGCTCCACAAATCAAAGAGGAAAAGGGATTTTGCACAAATACAAGTAACAAGAGATATAGCTCTTTATTCCAAAAGCAAGTGTTTATTTAAGGCATGGAAAAAAATAATCATGAACTTTTTTAATTAAAATGAA
This sequence comes from Peronia verruculata, assembly GCA_038406235.1. Lineage (NCBI taxonomy): Eukaryota > Metazoa > Mollusca > Gastropoda > Systellommatophora > Onchidiidae > Peronia > Peronia verruculata. The sequence goes on from JBCAUA010058993.1 coordinate 4,743, forward strand.
CAACAGTTGTCTACCATAAATATAAACATGACGTAGCCATGCAGAGAGTTACATCTAGTCTAACAATTTATTGATCAGATACAGAGTAAATTACATGTATGACATGTGGAAGTGATAAATATATAAATTGTCATCAAAATTTTAATCACGGCATTCCTGATCTTTACACACTGTGCATATAATTTACACTCACTTGTTCGAAAGCAACATGCAGTCTGTTTAAGAACCAAGTGGCTTATACTATTTATACTGGAGAGCTGACTGGTGACGTTACACATGCTGAGTGCATAGTAAAGATTACCAAGCATAGCAACATAGCAATGCCACCATGCACAAAATAGCTAAGAATAAACACTCAAGCACATTTACATCTCTACCGTCTATTGTTTTTGAAATGCACAGAGTTGAAATGTTGAACTGTGCATGTTATTACTAAAGTCATGTAGGCTTATCACTTCTAACAACTTGAGTCAAAATAGTATTTCTCAATGAGAATAACAAACAAAAAAGATGAAACATGACAAAGTGAGTGCAATCATGTGATGCTGCTATTGATAGAGATGTTAATGACACAAACAAAAATCCAGAGAAAGACTATTAATTACTGGGTACACTTTTTTCTTTTTTTTTTTGTTTTATGTTCAATAAAATCAATGATACAAGTAAATATTTCAAGCCATAGAACATGATGAATACATGTCATGCCACAAAAGTACTGTTACACTTACAATCCATTACCCATCAACATTACAATACTCCTGCCCTCAGTCTATATTTTAAATCTACATCAAAACCCACAAGAAGTGTATGGGCCCAAAAACTGCTGAATGGATCCATATGAAATTTGGCACACAACGTTGTTGCGTAAAGATCTATTTCTACTTAAATAGAACAACAACAACAAAAAAAAGCTTAATATGCTTGATATCCTAAAAAGAGTAACATTCACTGCATTCAGTTTTATCATCCAAAATATCAACATTGAGGGATGAACACTTGCCACACCCCTAAAGTCGCGGGGCAGTATTGGTTCAACTGTGGGTTCTTCTAGTGTCAAAAATGGGAGCAAACTGATGCCAATATAGGCGGTAGATCAGAGAATTCGGCTTATGGCATAGTCCAGGTTGATCAGGAGCAAGGAGAGAGAGAAGAGGTGTCACCCGTGGAACGTGGAGGATGGCATTCTATAGGAGACACCCCACCGATGACGGGTTCTCACCGCCTGAAGGTGGGAACAAAGGACCTCGGGCGGGGGGGAGGGGGGGCTATTCACGAAAATAAATGTGTTGCTGACATTCACTCATTTCCTAAATACTTGATGTGAAAGAAGGGGTTTATAACTAATGAGATCAAAGAAATTTCTGTTTTTATAACTAACGGAAGGCAAAAAATTAATAATATGGGATATAACAGCTTCTTCCATGCACTCATGATAATTAGACTAAACTCCCTTGGAAGATTCGTGTCAATGATATTTTTAGAACTGAATAAACTGGTCCATGTGTTACGTGTGGTGCAATCGTAGGCTACAGTAGATCTACTTAAAGATTCTATCCTGTTAGAGTTAGATCTAGATCTCTTCATTTTTCAGTATACACAGGTGATACAACTGTCATTGCTCCAAGGCTGTGAAAAACAAGTACATGTAATTATCTCAGTGTAAGGACCGGTGGTTTGTTCTTGTTCACACTTACGGTTCTCCTCTGCTAGAATCTATGATGGATTGTAAATAAATTTTTAGACTAGATCTAGATCTAGACAGTCTAGATCTTCCTTTACATTTGATCTAGATCTAGATCTAGATCTCCTTCATTTCGGCAATAATACACACAGGTGATGCAACTGTTGTAGCTCCACGGCTGTGAAGAACAAGTAGATCTAGAGTCTAAGATCTAGAATCTACATCTAGATCTAGAGTCTAGATATAGATCTAGAATCTAGATCTAGATCTAGTAGATCTATCTATCCAGATCTAGAACTAGATCTATATATCTAGATCTAATTATTTGAGTGGTAAGGATTGGTGGTTTGATTCAGGGAAATTCAGAGCGGAAATCTCTGATTTTCATAGATTTGTAAGTTAGATCTAGTTTAAATAATATGAATTAGATCTAGATATAGACCTGATCTCTAGATCTAGTAGATCTAATCTAGATCTAGATCTATAAGTGTGGCCTACCAAGAATCCATCATAATAGATAAAATGCCAGACCTAGATCTAGATCTAGCTGTATCTAGAGCACTGATGGGTCTGTCTAGAGCTGCAGTCTTCAGAGACATAAAATGATAAGGGTGATGTGATATTGTAGATTGAGACAGAAGAATGTAATTTAGATTTCTGTCCAGGACGAAGTATATTGACTTATTTCAGTTCCCATATATTCTGCTTAAAGCAAATGGATCTACTCTACATTCTTTGGGTTATAGCTCAGGCTAGGGGTAGTAGGCACGGCTTCCTTTACATTTGAAGCTGAAGACATATCAAGCCCTTGACATAATAATCTTGACCAAAGTGTTACCTGTACCTGTATCTAGTCTAGATCTAGATCTAGACCTATGAAATTTTACATGATTTAAAAAAGAAAAAAATCAGATCTAGATCCCACACAAGGCCGACTGGTAATGAAGCTATTTAGATGCTCCATATTTTTAAAATACAATTTTCGTTATAGCTTGTACCGTGAATTGTCTTTCCATTATATGATTATTGGTATTAGATCTATAATCTTATTTTATTCTGTTTTGTTTCATAAAATTTAAGTTCGACGTCACAATGGATTTATCACCAAAACGTCCAGTTCGTCAGTTGACCACAGATTATTCATCCTTTTCCTTATTCGATTCTAATGGGAAGAAAAAGCTTGATGAACTCACCATTGCAAACTGTAATCCCAGCATAAATGATGGAGAGATACTGAAGGAAGCTGAGCAAGATAATGTTCCAGGTAAAGTTTTTAGACCTATCCATCAACTTTTAAACTTTTAGTAACAAAATTCAAATATTAACTGGTTAAAGAAGTCGGACAGTTCAGAAAGATTGTAAAGTGATATCGAGCACTCTCTTTTTTCTCATTGTTTACTCATGCTTTGACTAAATGATGACAGCCATAGGTTCATAGAGAAAAGTGAGTTCATTCTCTGCCAACATTCATGCAAAAATCCTTGTGAAACCATGCTCTGCCAACATTCATGCTAAAACCACACAAACACACACAAAAAAAAAAGAAAATATAAGGAGCCACCAATAAATCAACAAGTATTGTTTATTTAAAATATAACAACCCATCCAGCCATCCATCCATCACTTACTTACCACCCATTTACTCATCCTCATAACCAACCATCAATTCATCTGTAGTTTGCACTGAAATGCGATTTCTGTAATTGAAAAGAAAATAAACAAAACTCTGTCTTTTGATTTTTTAATAGAATACATCTTTTCTCTCACAAAATAATTTGCAATGATTAGAAGAAAGGAGGTTCCATGCGAAGAACTCAAGATAAAGACTTGTTAGAAATTTTTTTCAAATTCTGTTTTGTGTAGTCAGGGAGAAATGATAAGGTGATAATATATTCACATGTTCATTTTCCCAGAGGTAGCTGCTGGCTTGGAGAGGAAACTAGTGGTCGCTGACTGTATGTTTTGCAACACATGTCAGACACAGTTTGCTGACAGAGAAGAACAGGTAAAGTTAACCAGTTCAGTAAATTTCATATCCAGTGAGATCTTTGGGTTTATCACCCATTTCATGAAGGGTTTCATGGCAAAATACAACAAATGCCATTCTTGAAAATTTTGAGTTATCCCCCTCAATACTAGGAATGGTGACTGTGCTATATGGTAAGGACTTTTCTGTTCACCAAGGCGACTTGTCCTTCCCGAAAGTCTTCAGAAAATTCTGGTTCTTAATGATAAATTGCTAACTGCTGGAGAACAAATTGTCATTTTTCTCTAAACGGTGATGTTGGATATGTCTCATTTTGCCCCGAAAGCCTTCAAATATACAGACTTTTATAGATATAATATACAGAACAGTCATTTCTTTTCTACAGTTATTTTGATATTTATTTTTCTAATTCACACATCAGTCAAGATAGACTGTTAAAGACAATTTTGAATAGCCAGTATTTCTAATCATTACACCTGAGGTGTATGGGCTATCGTTTTATTCCATATGATTATAAGTCAGAAATGGAATATCAACGTTTATCCTCAGCTGGACCATTACAAGTGTGACTGGCACAGATACAATCTTCATCTCCGTTTGAAAGGTTTGCCTTGTGTCACTGAGGAAACATTTGAGGCTACTGCAGGTGAACACTACACTCACGAGTTAGTTGCTTTAGAGAAAGTACAAAGACTTGTAGAGAGTTCACTGAGATTATTGATTGTAGAGGAAAGGAATAGGAAACAAGTCACATATACATTAATGATGGATTATTTTTCATCGGTGTAACAATTAAAAAAAAAAAAAATTTGATATCGACAATTGCTGATTGTTCACTTTAGGGTCATTTCCTTAAATTTACCTGATGGCAAGCAAGAATGATTTAAAGAAAACATGAGGCAGCGATAAGTTTGATGACAAAAGGAGGCCTCTTAATAATTAGATGAATCAGTCACATATTGGCCAGAGTACACAAAGAAAGACCCAGTCATCATATTAAACAATTTAGGGTTTTTTTATAATATTGTCCCAATTTTTGTAATTCTTTTGCCATATTCTTAGAGGTGGCTAGTTTTTCACTGAAAATGTTTGACTGTTTCCTTCACATTGCTGAATGGATAGCTCCATTTTTGTTGTTTAATTGACAGAACTCACAAAGATTTGCTGAACTTCGATGTTTGTTTCATAATAACCGAACAGATAGAAAGATTGGGATTTAGAAGAGCTAAATTATATACATTTTGTATGAACTTTTGGAAATTTCAAGTTTATATTACATCGTGAATGTTCTTTGTGCAGGTGATGTATCCAGTATATCTGGGTCAGATGATGAAGATGAAAATGACAAGGAAAAGAAAGGAGATTTTCCAATTGTAGAGACACCAGACATAGAAACAGAAAATAAAGTGATTTTGTCTGAGCGAAAGTTCCACAAAGTTTTCTTCAAAACTGGAGAGGGGGAATTAATCTCACTGTATCGTTGTTTGTTACATCATAAAAAGGTGAGTTTCAGAGTATTCTCACATTAAATTATATGACACACAACATGATGAAATCGGGCGTTCATCAAACTGAGGCAATTGGGAGAAATCATGTGAATGAATTTTTAACTTTTTTTCTCCTTCACAGAACCCCTCAGATCGATCAAAAAATACATTTGAGATTCAATTTTGTTGAAATAAATTGAATAAAAGCCCAAAAATTGTAATTTAGTGGGCAAATACTAATAAGGATTAATAAGAGTTTACAAAAATGATCAGCCATTTTCTCACTAAATTCAGCTGCAACAATAGACAGCCCCCACTATCTCAGTTTCTGCTCAAGATAGATCAACAATTTTTTCACACACAGATAGGGAAATTAATAATTTCCATAGTGTTACCAATAACTCCATATGCTCAAAATTTGCGAGCACCGTATTTTGTCATGTCACATCTTATACATTGTCCTTTTCATGTTGTCTGTAGTTTGTGTGTTTTTTTTTTAATTTTTATTGCTCCTCCCACCTCTCCTTTTATCTGGCTATATGTGTCAGAAGGACCAAATCATTTATGTAGAAAAGATCACTAATCTGTGTCCATGTAGTCCACCATATTACACTTGATGTTGTTTTTTTCCTGCTAACTGTCATATTCTTCATGATTCGGCTCATTCTATTCACAGTGTTCAAAATTCAAGACCTCCTGTTCCGTATGCAGTTAAAATTTGCTTTCATATACAGTAATACATTATAGGTCTATTTACATTTTAACGTGTTTCTTTGTGATCTTGGTGAAGAGCGAAGCATGCTGGAAATTTGATTTTCAGTCAATTAACAGTTATTAAAATTTCAGATTTGTTGTTTGTACATGTATTTTTAAAGTGTATTTGGTGAGACACCTGTTGACCACCTTTGTCTTTCAATTGAAGACATTTATATGAAAGTATCTAGCACTTTGTGATGCTGACTAAGAATAATGATAAAAGCAGTGATTTTTTAGGTGTTTTATTTCAAAATCTTCTTGACATTTGGTCAGATAGAAGACCTGGCAGTTTGGTCACTCATCCATATTCCTGACTAAGATGACAGTTTACTCTCAGAATGAAACGCCATTATGTCACCTGTTTCCAATGGAGCACAAAGGAAAATTCGACATTTTCTTTGTTCAAATGTGTAAAGCATATTATTTTTTCCAGGAACCTATAATTTAAAGAATCTATTTCTCTAAACTATAATATGCCTCTCCAAATTAGCAAAATTCACTGCTAAATCTGATCATTGGATCAAGTCTTTCAGTGCGTTTGACAGTTGACTTTCAAACATATACGGAATTTTTAAAAAATTTAGTCATCGCTAACTAGTAAGATAGGGGTTATTGTCATTGTTGAGAAGCTGGTGAAGATTTCTTAAAAAATAAATAATAATAATAAATTACATTTATATAGCGCATTTCCCAAATTGCTCAATGCGCTTCACAAGGTGAGAGTAC
>JBCAUA010059004.1:0-11379 GCA_038406235.1 Peronia verruculata
GTAAAGTTTTTTGTTTGGTCCCCCCCCCCCCCCCCCCCCCCCGAATTGTCACAACTAAAGAAAACAAAAACATAGACTTCCCTTTTTTTCCCCAAGAAATTTAAAAAAAAATATATTTTCAACACACAAAGAGCTACAAATATTTTCAAAACTAGGTCTAGATATAAATAACTAGCTATTTTTTTAAAAAAAGTTATTATTGAATTGGTTTTTTTTTTTAAATCAAAATGATATAATAATTAGTATGGTGTCTTTAAAAAAAAATGTTTTATTACCTAAACATGAAGTGAATGAGTGAGTGTTCTTTAATAAATGTGAATTGAATTTATCACATTTTGAAAACAAAAAAACAAAAAAAAAGGGTGTTTTGTAGATTGCAAATATGGTCTGGTTAGCTGGTAAATATTGAGACTAGAAAAGATTCTCTTCAGGATGTTTTCTTTTGTTTTTGGTGGGAATAAACATGACCATGTGAGTCACAGTTATGTCAATGAGCGGAGAGCAACTGAACGTTACTTTTGTTTATAGAAACAATTATCTGATCATGAGGAAAGGAAAACAAACTGCAAGGCAGTCGTACATTCAGCAGTATAATAATAAAGGTATTTCAGCTTTTGTTACACTGTATCGATGCACATTTTCTAGTTCTTTTCATGCCCTTTTGAAGTGCCAAATGATTACATTAAAAAATGTAACAATAACTGGAGCCCAGCTTGGATGACCGAATTTTTGTAAGAGGATGGATAAATAAGGAACTGTGTGTAGGTCTTGAAACAAACAAACAAACAAAAAAAAAAAAACAACAACAACAACAACAAAAACACACATACACTCACATACAAAAGGACAAACACTTCAACAATGTAATTCTCAGTGTCACCAGAAATTTGAGAGAAGAAAAAACAAAACAACAGAAAAACAAACAAACAACAACGGCAACAACAAAATCGACTCTCTGAAAAGTAATGTGTAGAAATAGGTAACAAGTACTTTCTGTAATATAGTTTATACTCAGGAAAAGAACTGGTAATTTTTTCATCCTCTCTCGGGCAGAAGAAATGTGGTCCAATCTTCAAAAACAAAAACAAAAAAATGATAGTGTGTTCTGAAAAAATAAATAAATAAATAAATAAATAAATAAATAAATAATACATAAATAAATAAATACATACATAAATAAATAAGTAAATAAATAATAACCTCAAGCCAAAGAAAACCACAAGTGAATTGAAATATCTGATTCAGGGTACACAAGATAAAAATATTGACAGACATTATAGCTCATCAGTTGGAATAATAGCCATGTAATTGTTACAGCAATGTTATTGTTTGTTTTTCCTCTTCTTCATCATTATCACCCTTCTTCCTCTGATCTGTTTTATTATTATTGTTATTAGTAGTAATGATAGTCATGTAGTGGCGTAGTAGTACAAGTAGTAGCTGTAGTAATTGTAGTATAGAGTACATGTAATAGTAGTGTTATTAGTAGTAATAATAGTAGTGGTACCGGTAGTGGTGGTGTAATTATTGTAATAGGTGCAAGTAGGAGTAAAAGTAGTACTAGCAGTAGGTAATTTTAGTAGCAGTGGTGTCACTTACAATAGAAACATTACAAGGCAAAACAAACGTAGGAAATATTACATGTGCATAGTGTAAAACACATAGAAAATAGAACAAAAAGAGAATAGGTCTGATTATATATCAAGTTCTGTAGATAGGTCGGGAAAATTATGTCCCCTTAAGGTATTTACACATGTACGCCTCAATATTGTTTAATTTGTATTTCTCAAAAGAAAAGAAAGCTGAATTTTACATAGTCCACTTCTCTATCAGCGTCTTGCTTTATCTAACGTTCTCACATAAAAAAATAAAATAAAAACAAACTTTGGAAGTTTTTTTGCTGTTGTTGTTATGTGCCTGGTACTGGTGACCTACTTTTTGCCAAGGCGTGATGGATCTACTAAGCTGTCTATGAAAAAACAAGCCTTTTTTTTTTATTTGGTCTTGAAATGAGGGATTGAAAATATGAGGTCTTTGCAGTAAAATTGACCAGCTAGTTTATAAATGAAGTTTTAAATACATGTACTTTGTATTCAAAATATTGAAGAGTATATTGATGTTTGTAGTTTTGTTTAAACGTTATATTTTGTTTTATTTCCATGTTTAAAAACAGTGCTCAGTTGTTTTGTTTGTTAGTTTCTTGTTAATGTTATTGTTTTTAGTTTTTGTTTTTAGTTTTGTTTTACCCTTAATATCGATTGTGAAATTCTCTCTCCAGACTGAGATACAATTCTCAAGGCTTAGCTTGTTTGTTTGTTTGCTTTGTTTTGTTGTTGTTGTTGTTGTTGTGTTAAAAGAAATTATTTATCCTCTTTTCTACGCTTTCCCCTGCCGCGTTTCCTTCTGTTTGAAGAGTTAGCTTATAGATACATAATTATTGTTTATTTTGTCCGTTAGTGTTAACACACATCATGGTGTCTTTAAAATTGTTTTATTCACTCTTTAAATTGCTTTCTTAGTGAGAGTCGCTTTTGTTTTCGCTGTTGGTTGTTTATTTTTTAACTTGAAAATAAATTTTTACTGAAACCTCATCTCATAATATTCAGAAGAAATGAATATCTAGAAGCTTGAAATTTTGTAGTTCTTCATATTTATGACATTAAATTCCTCTCTGTTGACCAAACTACATGTGCTTTTTAATATTTGAGAACCATAGATTACAGCTTGATCAAAATAATTTATAAATAATTTATAAATAAATAATAAATAAATACATGGCCATGATATTGACAATTATACCACTGGACAAAAAGCAACTGGATTTCATTTAAACAATTATCTCGTCATTAGGACAGGAAAACATATTCCTTTACAAGGCGCTATACATTTAACTACACTGACATTTTAACTTTTGTCGATGCACATTAAATTTTCCTTGTTCATTTCATGCCCATTTCAAATGCTACATGATCACATAAAAAATAATCTTAGTAACTGGAGTCTTGCTTGGATGCCTGAATTTTTGTAAAAGGATAGATAAAAAAAATATAAAAAAAGATGAAATATATATGAAATATATACATATATATATATATTTTTCTCCTGGGGTGTTTGACCACTGACATGCATGAAGTGGGATAATTTTCATTTGACCTATTCATGACTAAAAGAATTTTCATGCAGAAGACAGCTGTTGAAAAGCTGTTTAATTATATCGAAAACAATGAATGATGAGCTCTATGTAATTAAGTTTTTGCGCGAGTAGGTTTCCAAGCTATCAAAGAAAAGCCTCTTTCAAAAGCGACAGTTTATTGCATGTAAAATTCGACTGTCTTATAATTAATACTTCAAATAAAATGCATTTCGGAAATTCAGTTGTGCCCTATATTTTTTCAGCTTGCGACAATTTCAACAGGCATTTGTAATTTATGGGGCAGCGTCTTTAAAGGTGGCCTACTCTTCCTTTACATGCAGGCTTTAAATATATTATACACACAATAATAGGTCTTCCTTTGGCACACATACATATTTAATGCAAATTAAACAGAGCCAAAATATGGACCACTCTTTGCTAGGAAGAGTAGCGTCCAGTAGTTTTAATTATCAGTCATCTAAGCACGTTTTTGTTTGTTTGTTTGTTAGTTCGTTTATATTGTTTTGTTTAGACATCAACCACATTGAATCGGACGAGAGATCCAAAATATATTGTCTCAAGGTAATCTTTTTAGGAATGGAAACATGATTAATTTAGAAAAATGAATGTAGATCTATGGAAAAAAATGAATTAATAGATAGATAAATAAATAAATACATACATAAATAAATAAAATAGATAATAAATATATAAAGCAGTGGATTCATAAATAAATAATAAATACAAATAACCAATCAATCCACCATTGAATAAATGAATGAATAAACAAATAGATAAAATATAAATTAGGTGAATCATGGAATAAATAAATAAATAAATTTTATACGAATAAAAAAGAATTGTAAATGATTTTCATATTATTTAGTAGCTTCTGTAAAAACAATAAAAAGAACGAATGAATATATACATTTTTATTAATACAGTATACTTCAAACATGAGCAGCAATAGCTGAGATGTGTAAGACACAACATTAACAAAATTATATCACTGACAATATTTATGTTTATTTTTTGTAACCAAACTTTTCCTAGAACCAGAATACCCTACAAAGCAGGTACACATACAACTGACAGCTTTGCAACGTCTGAAAATTAGGTGATTAATTTTGATATACGGTAGCTTAGGAAATTTGCCCCCCGAAAATGCTAAAACTTATTGAGTTGAAATTTCGCTAGTAATTTGTTGCATTTCTACCCGTCTTGCACGTTTTTAAGACGGAACATTTCTTGTACTGGTACATGTATTTGCTTCTAAGCTTTTACTATCAGAACTGTTTTTTTTTTTTCCCCTTATTTCTTTACTGTCATTTCCCAAACGTTCACACTCTCAGGGTTGATAGTTTGTTCGTTTGTTTGTTTGTTTTTACATGCTTATTTTTCCCCACCAGTCACATTTTCATGTTCGAAATTAATTAATTATTTATTTAATTAATTAATCAATTAATTATAAAAAAATTGAAAATTCCTTTTGGTTATTTTCTCCCAGTCTTTCATAATGTTCCGAGCTGAAACTTTTTCCATCCATACTTTTTCCATAATGTATTTTCCTCCTTTTGTTTGTTTGTTTTTCTTTTTCTCTTTCTGCCTCCTCAGAAGGAGGAATGATAATAGTAAAGCCCTATATACTTATTTTCCTCTGATATTTCTGATTCTCCGGTGTTGAAAATTCCCCATGCTTATTTTCTTCCCATACCGACATTCTCAGTGCTACATTGTGTTGCCAATCCATTATTTTCTCCCAATCTTTTTTGTGCATTTTCACGGCAGATAATTTTTTGTACTTATTGTCATCCCAGATTTTGCAGTCTCAAGGCGAGTTAGTGTTTCCTCCTGCATTTTTTTCACCCAGTCACTCTTTTCAGGGATGTCAAATTTCCTACTTTAGTAAGATTTTCTACTTTTTGGCTGTCAGTAATTTCTCTGTTGGCCCCAAATCCGGTATTATTTACCATTTTAACATACTTCAGTTTTATGTGCTGCTCACGAATATGCCAGGAACTTTTCCTACTTTTTCCTTCGAGACAGATTGACATCCCTGTCTTTTGTATGTTCAGAACCAAAAATACATGTATATTTATATGACCCATGCTTACTTTCCTTTGACCAGTTTTTGTAAAATATGTATATAACACATGCTTACTTTCTTTTGGATTTTTAATTTTTTTTTTACAATATGTATATAACCCATGCTTACTTTCCTCTGGACATATTTTGGTCAAATATGTATATAACCCATGCCTACTTTCCTTTGATCTCTCTATTCTCGGGGGGGAAAAAACAATCATGCTCATTTAGGACCTTTTCCTTTCCCAGAGCTGTAAGTTCAGTTCAGAAAATGTAGGCAAAGATACTCCCGTCTCCCGGCCGTCTATGTCCTTGTTTTGTTTTTGCTTTTTCGGAGAACGGTGTGTAAACGAGAGACCCCTGCGGCAGCCGCAGCGCTTGTTGTTTGTTGGTAAACAAACCCTCGCAAACCGAGGTCGGCCGGACTAGAAAACGAGGCAGGCAGGCGAGTCATCGCACGGCCACCAGAGGTCAACAGCCAGCGAGGTGACCCATTGAACCAGGGGGAGTGAACCCGCTGAGCTTCCGACCTCCGGCCTCGAGTTGCTGACCTTTTGATACCATCCCAAGTAGTCGGTGGGCGATTCTACTAGTACTAAAATCTTTGGCCATTTCTAAGGTATCGTTCTGGTCATTCATTCACCTCCATTGCTAGTACGTGCTTGACATAGGATTCCCGACTTCTGTAAGGATGATTTTTTATACCCCCCTTCCCTTTCCCATTTATCCTTTTCCCGTTATCTCCTGTCTCAAAGTAGAAATTAAATCTTTAAAATCTAATGACTGATTTTTTTATTTTTTTTAATGTCGACTTCTGCACGAGAGTTCTAGAAATTCGATCATTGAATACTACTACTAAGTTTTGTTTTTAATCGTCCGATCAATGACAAATTCACTGCTTCAAGATTTGTTGTTTGCTACTTAGAGTATGTATTTTTTTTTTTTTTTTATCTTTCTGATTTTTAAAATTTGTTTTGTTTTGGTTTGTTCGGCTCCTGCAGATCTATTTTGTTTTGCTTCGTATGTATATGTGTGTGCGCCATCAAAACAGTTTTATCATGTCGAACCCTGACATTTGTGAATTATCTGGTATTTTGCGGTTGTTGTATCACTTTTGAATCCTATATTAATCTTTGTGATGCCACGGTATAGCTAGCTATTTCACTTCCAAAGCGAGGAAGATTCTCGAGCCCTTTCATTTTTTCGTGCGTGCAAAAATATTCCGTGAAAATTAGATACTCGAAATTGGGATCTCGTGCAAAAATGACACGGACAACCCAAAAATTTACGAAAATTTCTGGTTTTCATAGGATATAAAAAGAGTACACCACAGTAATTTTCAATCCTAATAAAAATGTGGTGTTGTTCATTATATACAGCTAGAAGGGAAAAGATGCACCCAGAGGTAAAACATATACACTTAAGTCTCACGCTTGAAAGGCATTTTATCAGAAATGTACCCTTTCATTCATACATAATGATATGCTGTCAATTTTTCGTCGTGGATTAATCTTTCATTTGTTAGCAGGAGAAGCTTGCCTATTAGGTTACTGTTTAAAAAAAAAAATCTGTCATACTAAAGCAGACAAACAGAAAAGCCCATATTTTGACAGAAAAAGCAGAAACAGTGTGTGAAGAAAGTATTCTGTCATACAAAAGCAGACAAACAGAAGAGTTGATATTTTGACAGACAAAGCAGACACAGAATCTGAAGAAAGAAAGAAAGAAAGAAAGAAAGAAAGAAAGAAAGAAAGAAAGCACATAATTGGAGCCAAAGATCTGTAATCGATCTGATCAATACGTTTTTATTTTATCCCGCCGAACAGCATTTTCAAAAGGCGACGACATCCATTGACTTCAAAGGAGTGAGTCGTACAGGAGGATCTCACAACGATAATGTTTATTCAGTGAAAATTGTACAGGTCGTGTATGCCTCTGTTGATACCACGGTCACATTATATTGTCAAACAATATCATTAGGATAAAGCCGCTGTGACAGTAATGTTATCGTAAATGTTATTGCTCACCTTATGATCTAGAGTCCAGTACTTAACTGATCCAGATAAAATAATTTATCATAATGATCATAATCACAGCAAAGACAGTTACTTCCATGAAGCAAGTAGGTCTGCCGACCCCGTTCTAGCGAGATCGTGCACCATAACCACCGATTTCCGATAGTTCTCGAAAAAAAATGCGTCATCTGGATCTTTAATGTCGCGTTCACCCCCGTAAATTATGCCCCGTAGCCATCTTAGTATCTTTTTTAAAATGACTTATTTATTCAAAATATAGCACGGAAAACTCATAAAATTAAACAATTCTAGGGGCAAAGTTATAATAGATATAATATAATGTAATAATATGGATGGCTAACAAACTATCAGGCAAATCATGAAACAAGGTCACACATCCTACATGATACCCCCCCCCCCCTTTCCCATCTAGTGTTCTTTGTTAAGTAGCTTATCGCTGCCTTCAGTTAGTTGTGAAAAAAACTGTATTGCACCAAGATGTCAAGATCTTACTTCGAACCAACTTGAACATGGAGGATTAAGACTCAGTTTGATCGACTCTCTGTTGTGCTCATCAAATCCACGCATTTAATTAGCTTTTTGCTTTATTTTATTTTCATTTATTCTTGCCGACGTACGTGATGAAACCATATTTAGTATATTATATAAAATTACATATGACGAAAAATTTGCAAATACATGGATATGTAGAGGGCAGCCATGATAAATGAAAACTCGGAGGTCATTGGCCTTAAAAAAGGGAGGGGTAGGGATGGAGGCATCTTATGTTACAATTTCATCACAGTAGTGCTAGTGCTAGAAACTGGTGTAAAACACCAAGGTTGAACAACAGGCCATAATGTCAGTGTCTCCCGCCTGGGCGAGTCTGTGAAAAGTTGAATGTTTGTGTCAGATAATGCGATTTGTCATGGCGTCTTAGGGCGGCGACAATTGATGGCGATGCCCAGAGACATCTCCAGTCCTTGGATGTGTGTGACCTAGTGTCGACACAGCTCATCTCCAACCCACTGCATGCGAAAACGAGCCTACATTACACAATATTGTCATGTCGAATACAAACCGAACAATATCGCTGAACTATAGTAAAATGTAATAGTTTGTCTATTTCGTTTGTTATTCCGGTTAAAAAAAAAAGGGTCATGCCCCCAGGGATCGAAGACTCGAATCTGTAATAGTTTGTTTCGATCGGCAGCCAGCATTGTGGTGATCGGCAGCCGCCATTCTGGTTCTTGTACGTCTGCTTCTTTATGGTTTATTCATGGTATTTTTAGCATGCAATCATTCCATCGAGCGGTTGGTGTAACTTCCAAACCTTGCTAGTTTACTGCTGTGTCTGTAGATATTTCAGCCTCTTTTTAGAACATTTCCCGAGGGTCATAGACATTGGAAAGTACTCACAAGTATTCATATTTCGTGAATATGTTGTATATATTGTGTTGCCCGTGTGTATGAGTTAATGTGTACGTATGTGCACATGTAAATAAATTCTCCCCTTGCAGGGAAGAGATGGCGGAAGAGATCCATATGTACTGGATATTATAAAATATTATGTAATTAAAATCTGGCACATGTATATGACATGTTTATATTAATAATTATATATAGTGCGAATCTGTTGTTTTCAAGGGCACGTTATAATAGCGTTGTTAGCGTGTCACAATAATTTATGTGCACATTTTATGCATTTATGTATGTGCTATTGTGTGTGTAAATTTGTTGTGTTATGAGAGACACATGTCATTTTATATATTGAATGTACTAATATTATATTATATCTAATTCAATACAGAAAAAACAAACAAACAAACACACAAATAGATGACGGATATGCGGAATGAAGAAGCTGGGATTACAGAAAATCTTGAGGGAGCGCCATGTTTTTGTTGGTCTGTTGGGAATGTTTGCATAATTATGTTTAGTTTGTGTGTATGTTTTTGTGTTTGTGTGTGTGTCTGTCTGTGCCCCTGTTATCCCCAGGATTGAGAGGAAAAAGGCTGTTAGAAGCCATGCATAGGACTATATAGTCAGTCAGCGCGTGAAGGGAACTGCAGGGAAAGGGGATCTGTGAATAAGGGAGAGAGAGAGAGAGAGAGAGAGAGAGAAAGAGAGAGAGAGAGAGAGAGAGAGGGAGGTGCAAATTGATATTGTCATTGAAAATGATAGTGCCGATGTTAGTAGTTTTGACGACAAAACCAGAGAACAACATAACAGGCTGCTAAATATTTCTCTCTCTCTCTCTCTCTCACTCTCTCTCTCTCTCCCTCTCTCTCTCTCTCTCTCTCTCTCTGTATGTGTCCTCTGTGTCCGTGTGTAGAGATGATATCAACACGTGTGTGTGTGTCAAATGTGTGTGTGTGTATTTGTGTGTTTGATTTGATCGAAGGCTTAAACAACAATTGTTTTTCTCTGCAGTATGGTGATTGATTATGTGTTATAGGGGAGGCGGGGGAGATGGAGGTGGATGAGGACAAATATAATATATTTGATGGCATTCTGTGCTGTTGGAGAGGATGAAAAGTGAGGGGGGGGGGGTCTTTTTTCTCTCTCTCTCTTTTTGTGTGGGTTCCTTTTAATAGTTATAAACGAATAAATAAATAAATAAACAAACAAACAAATAAAACAAATAATAAATAAATTAGTAAATAAATAAGCTGAACAAATAAGTAAGTAAATAAATAAATAAGTAAACAATACATACATAAAGAAATGAAGGAATTTTAAAAAATAGACATAAATAAATGAATACATTCATAAATACATAAGTAAAGAAATTACGTTCTATCTACGTCTTTCAAACTCCTGGTGGAGTTTATCTCAACGATTTATATAAAGAAATGAATGAATAAAAACAAAATAAACAAATAAATAAATTAACAGTGCATTCGACAAGTCATAATGAAAATGAAATGGCATTGACAAGATATTAAAGCACTTATCAAACTGGCTAGTATTGCTGCTTGACCCCTGGCAAACTTGACAGTTTTCACAGTTTTCATTCAACCTGACAGTCAAAGAAATGTAAGAATGCTGCAGGCTACATGAATTAGTGTGTTGGAAATAAAACCCCGCCTCTTTTTGGTAAATGTGGAAAAAGAAAAACAAAAACAAAAATCAAAATGTGAAATGTTCAATCCAGTTTCAGGCAACTAAATTGTCGCCTATTCTTCGAATTAAAAAGTAACAAATCCATTAATTAATTTTCACCAGATTGTTATCTCAGAAATCAATAACTTGGTTATTTCAATGATTTCATTTTCTATTGTGTAAATGATTTACACTTCTGCTGGTTTATTTGTCAATTCGTTTTCCTGCAAAAATTGAATTTGTAAGCTGTGCGTAAAAGAGTTAAATCGTTTTGAGGATTTGATATTGTGTAGGTAACTGATTTTACACCAGACATTGTGTTATAGTTATTTGTACAAGCGTGGCACCGAATTATTTGATGTATCCGTGTTCGTTATTGATTCATGTTCGTCCCTGGAGCACTGGGAACGATATCTAGAGTACATAAATAAAGTACTCGGCCAGTGGTCGGCTGGAGGATCGTATTCGCCCAGGTGATGGACCAAACAACATTCCTCGGACACTTGGTCTGTTTGCTTACGTGTTGGTTCAAAGGCTGGGAAACAGTGGGCATAAACCTGTTAGTGCATATTTCCTTACTGCCCCCCCCCCCTCCTTTCTCCTTCTCACCCCGCCCCCTCCCTTTTATCCCCCCTCCTTCATTTCTGACAGACTAAGGATTTTCTCTTCCACAATACCTATCACATTCCTCCAAGCGTTGTATTGTCCACTCAGATAAAGATCTTAGTTACACTGGGTACAGTTGAAGACTCTAGCCTTGCTGTATTGATATAGGGGAAAAGCCTTTGAATCATGCAGTTTATACATAGTTTGGATAACGAAAGAATTATTTCTCTTATTGACTCTTGATATTCCTCTGCTCTGTCGCCTTGTTTCCCGAAAAGGTCTTTTCCAGTATTTGTTAAAACGAAACGAAACAAAACAAAACAAAACCAAGAAGCAAAAAGGGGGAAAAAAATAAAAAAAGAAGTTAGCATCGCGACATATTTTTTTACAAAGTGACTATTTTCCGGAGTGGGAGGTGGAGAAAGGAAAAGAGGG
>JBCAUA010059015.1:0-11378 GCA_038406235.1 Peronia verruculata
AGATAGATAGATAGATAGATAGATAGATAGATAGATAGATAGATAGATAGATAGATAGATAGATAGATAGAATTTTCTTTTTTTTTTTTTTTTGTTCCTTACTTTACCTGATATCCTGTAATTATGCTTGAAATTTCAAACCAACCAACCAAGCAACCAACTGACCGACCAATCAACCAACAAACCAACGCAGCAAGCAAGCAATCAAGCAAGCAAGCAAACAACCAACCAATTAACCAACCCAACCGACTAATCAGTTAACCGACCAACCATCTTACCAACCAAGCAGGCAAAAAACAAACAAATAAACAAACAAACAAATAAGCAAGCAAACAAGTACAAATAAAAGTGGCTTCTGATGGGTCTCAGAAGGGACACAACGAACTAAGTTTAAGGGCTGATATCATTTCACTTTTAGCAAATGTTCCCTCTCAACCCTCATTAACTTAATGTGACTTTTGTCACTGATATATGAACAAACATTTCCTAGATTCTCTTAAAGGCAATCAATTCTGCGTATCTCAATTATATTGAAGTCCTACCATACCACACCTGATATACAAATAGCTCAGTTTACTGAGAGTAAAAAGAACAAAAACGAATCTAATAATCTGAATCTGAAAACTTGGAGAGATAAATAAATAAACCAGTTCATGGCACACTCGAGATCTTGTAGCAGTGGTAGAGAACAACAGGAAGATTTATAAAATCGTTTTATTTTTTCGGAATTTGAAAGGCATTCAGACTAGTTTCCTTTCTCTGTATAAGCTGTAGGACGTCTTCCTGAGCCTTTCATCTTGAGGAAACCTCGGTTACAATCTTAGTAAGCCTTTCAACCTCTGAAGGTGGTCCTCTCGACACAGTGGATGCGTTGTTCCTGCTCACTGGATTACATTGTCCCATGTTTTTACCTCAGGTTGTCCAGATGATTTCAAAATGCTCAAACACTAGTTGCCATGGAATAGAACAGAGTTCACCATATTACTCTGAACAAATTCGGAAAACAAGTTTCGTTTCATTACTAAAAGGCGTTAGATATCAACACATTGATGTCTTGGGATAGATTCACCAGTTGGTAATATATATAAAAACAGTGTAAATATCCTTCCTTGTCATCACAACAATTACCCAGGCTATAATTTTGTATCATAGACTATCTGCTTGATCCGATCAAGGTCTAACCTTTTCTAACTATCTCACAATAGTTTCCAGATTAATTCGCCAGGAACCTGAAATATAAACAAGCATTGAACAAGAAAGAAAACACTGAAAACATACCTAGCATGAAAACGTGTGAATAAAAATCATTATAAGAAAGAAATATCTTCATTTCATGAGAAAACAGCAAACTGATTGTTTCTCTTCTTTAAGACGCACACGTCTGGCAAGGAATATATCAATTTGGTTGACTGACAAAATGACCAACTGTCGCAATCGATATTCCGTCAAGCACCAAATTCTTTATCTCCTGGCATCTTGTTGATCCAGTTCCATAGCTTCCCATCCTTGATCTTTTCTGTCCATTGTACTTTGAGAATCTTCCTCAAAGAACGGTCGATGAAGGTTTGAAGTGAGACTGAGTTAAATAAATAGTCATGGTAATTGCTGAAGCTTCTAAACTTTAGAGCAATTCTGCTTTTCCATTACAGTTTGACAATGTTAATTATTTTCTCATTCTATAGTGTCAGATAACCGTTGAGCGTGATTTTGTATGGACTGACTATGACAGTTGATGTAACGTCATAAATAAAATATGTTAACTCCTGGAATGGTATGATGATGTGTCAACTGATATAGTGTCGTGAACTATGTTACTCGGGATTAGATCTAGCACAACTCACCCGGCGATATAATAATAATATGGCGGCTGTTTGTGACGTCAGCCTAACCCATTTGCTTATCTGCACTCTCAGCATAATTTGTAGATGGAATAGGGTTGTCATCTGCATCGTCATTTGAAGAATTGTCATCAGAAGAAATATCTGGTCTTTGTGTTGACTCTTTGTCATCGACAAAATAAACGCCCTTTTGGGAGGTACAACTATGCTTTTGCAACAATTTATGTAGGGCAAGCCTGCCACGGTATAAACCATAGAAAAGTAACTGGGTAAGGGGCACGCCAAACAAAGCTACCATGGTGATGGCAATGGCGGCGGTGGTGGGACGATTGGAGTAATCTAGGACGCTGTAAATAAACATTTGGCCCTTTTCATTGGTGCCTCCAGCCCCCCAGTAGATCAAAGTAAAGCCGATGTAGATGCAGAGAAAGGTCAATGGAATGTGAGCATGCTGCATCCTCACGGGTGCTCGGCTGAACATGACATCAGCTATGACCAGAATGGAATTAATGACGTGGGAGTTGATGCTGTTGTGGCTCTGAGGGTCACCTGAAACACGGATAAGACAAACTCATATGCACTGAATGTAATACAGGAAATTACGTAAGGAATAATTTATGACTGTTGACTCAATTTAGATCTGACATGGTGGAAGACTGTTTCAAGACGTTCTAATGTAATATTATTTACGATAAGAACAAATATAAATGTAGTTCACCAGATAGTGTTCTTTACTAATGATAAATAAACTTGGAGGAAAATAGGAAACTAAGACTCACAGCAGAAAAAAAAACCCAACCAACCAACCAACCAACCAACCAACCAACCAACCAACCAACCAACCAACCAACCAACCAACCAACCAACCAACCAATCAACCAACCAACCAACCAACCAATCAACCAACCAACCAACCAACCAACCAACCAACCAACCAACCAACAAACCAACCAACCAACCAACCAACCAAACAAACAAACAAGCAAACAAACAAACTTCAATAAGAATAATAATAATAAAAGACTCCTTAATTTTAAGTTTCTCACACGTTAACAGGAGCTCATCTCATGTCATATCGCCCCGCTAGTTGAACAAAAGAAAAAAAAAAGACACAAGAATTCCATTTGATTTCCCCTTTTTAATGCACTATGATACAGTATTTCTACTGTTGCTTTCAAATAGAATATTTACAATGCAAAAGGATCGGAGGTGCGAAAAGAATACTGCACTTTCAGAGCACTGATTCCTGGTGGGAATAATAGTCGTGGCAGTTAATTAAGGCTTAAACATTTGAGACAATAAAGTCTTGACCATATAGGATAATGTAGAGTTAAACAGATGAGATAGGAAAAGGTTAGCTATAATCATGTCGTTATCAAATTGTTAACACACAGTCAAGTGCATGGGATAACTCAGAGCAACAACGAGGAGAGGAGACACTTCTTTCAGACCTCCAATAACACAGCAAAGAGAGACACTGTTTCATGGTGCACGAAAGATAGAGAGCCACTTGTACTGTTGTTCATCAGTCTAGTGACAGCTATTTCCTTTTGCACTCACTCTTTCCTTTACTCTTAAGGTTTATTGCATTTTCACCTGTCAAAGTTGATTCCAATATACCTTGAATAAGAGAAATCCTCAGCAATGTGTGACAATGCAATGGATCCAGAAGTTCTCTAACGGCATAAAAGACCCAGCGGTAAAAGAAGGAGGAAAGACATTAGACTTACGTATTATAAATTCAGATTTTCTCTAAGGTATAAACTAAACTGTATTCATATTATTCTGCTAATGCGTTTCATTTGGTCGTTGTGCGTGTTTTTGTCCATTGGCAACGACGGGCATTGGCTTTACAAGACTTTTGTACTTAGTGTCAAATGTGCCGATCTAGTGTAAGACATTCATTATACCTTATCTGTGAGTTATTTTCCAGAGGACAGACTATGGAATAACAGGCACGTCTTTTTATGTCACTTTCATGGTCTTCGTTGTCATTACATAAATAAATTTCCCACTACAAATAGTAACACTCAGCAGTTGGTGATGATACATTCAGAATCAAAGAGTGAAAATTTATTTCATTAACATACAATCATTATCTATAATGCACATCGATGAAATGCATTACTCTCTATAATCACATATTTCGCAGTTGCTGAGCCTTTAATTAAAACCCGGATTCAAATAAAATTCTTCCCCTCCCCTAGCCGTTCATTGTGACAGAAATGGCACATGTGTCGTCACATCAGGAAATCGAGATCATCTCTGACACGACGGAAATGAAAAAAGGGGAGTGGCATGAGAGTGACCGAGTGAAAAAGTGAATGAATCAGTGAGTGAGTGAGCAAGAAAGTGCGTGATGGAGTCAATGAGTGAGTGAGTGAGAGAAGTGAGTGAGTGAGTGAGTGAGAGAAAGTTTGAGTGAAAGAGTGAGTGAGCGAATGAGTGAAAGAGTGAGTGAGTGAGTGAAAGAGTGAGTGAAAACGTGAGTGAGTGAGTGAGAGAAGGAGTGAGAGAAGTGAGTGCGTGAATGAGTGAGAGAAGGAGTGAGTGAACGAGTGAGTGAGTGTGAGTGAGTGAACGAGTGAGTGTGTGAGTGAGTGAAAGAGTGAGTAAATGAGTGAAAGAGTGAGTAAAAACGAGTGAGTGAAAAAGGGAGGGGTGGAGTGAAGAGGAAAGAGTGGGAGGGACAGGTTCGAGTGAAAGGGTGCATGGATGAGAGAGGCGTGGTTAGGATGGAAGAGGATTGAGAGAGCGGGTGGGAGTTGGCCAGCCCCACAGGGCATCAGGAAATTAAATGTCCATTTTGAATTCCTGCTCTTTAGTGCAGTGTAAACGGATCGCGATTCTTTCTTCTCTGTTTTTAAGTCTTTTTTACCACTCTTCTTCCCTTCTATCGACACTTTCTTCTTTCGAAAATCTGAGAATTGATGAAGGATAAACAGATGAGGCCCATTAAAAAAAAAAAAAAAAAGAGAAACACATAGGGAAATGAGAATAAAAACAACTCTCGAAGGGAACAGAAAGATTCATGTTGAAGGTGTTCCTTATAGGAGGACAAACATGTAACCGGTGTATGAAACATTTGTGGAGAGTGTAAGAGTATATATAGGTTGTATGAGTGAGAGTGAGAGGGACAATGAGGGGAACAGGAGAATTAGGAAATTGAATGATAGAAGAACTAAGAAGAAAAAAAGAAGGTGACAGAACAGAAGATAACAAAAACAAAAAAAAAAAAAAGCCCGAAGAAACGAAGAAAAGTAACAGAGACGAAGGAGATCAAGTAAAACGGGGGGGGGGGAGGGGGGGGGAGAAGAGATGGAGGCACACGGAGAGAGAAAGAGAGACAGAGAGAGAGAGAGAGAAATAGAAAAGAAAGAAAAGAAATGGAGAAAAATAAAAAAAGACAAGACAGTAAAGTGAAGCAGGTGTGGCCAGGGACACACACACAGAGAGAGAGAGAGAGAGAGAGAGAGAGAGAGAGAGAGAAAGAGCCGATCTATACTATAAATCTGCATGAAAACCCACAACACAGGCTTATGGACTCGAAAATTGCTGAACTGATCCATATGAAATTTGGCACACAACAATGTTGTAGTATAGATCTGTGTTTCTATGTACATACATTCTAAAAAAAATGTTATTCTAAAACTGCGATAATAATTGAATAATAAACTCGCAAGGCTGCTTGACCCGAAATGTACAGTCCATAATATGTCGCATTCTAAACGTGCAGTTTAATCCCCCCCCCCCCAAAAAAAAAACATCGAGGTGCGCACTGGAGGCTGTATTTAAATAATATCCCACGAAGGCCGCCGCTTCTCTTCTAGTTCTTAAATAATACCAAAAGAAAAATCTGTAAACCCGAGAAAGTGAAGACGGACAGACAAAAAGATTAAATTAGGGGTTTTACTTGGGAAGCACAATATGGACAAGATTCGAACCAAAATAAACACAGAAACAAACATAAACAACGAGAAGATCCTTGAGATTCCACGTTGCAGAATAAAGAAAAACTAGTTAGCCACATCCTCCTGTCTGTTACAGAAAGCGAAATAAAATCTGATGGTGATGACGATAAATGAGTTTTACGATAAAGAAAAAAAAAAGCTTGGACCATGGAAGAAGAAACAAACAAGAAAACAAAGAAAGCCACATAGAAAGAGAGAGAGAGAGAGAGAGAGAGAGAGAGAAAGAAAGAAACAGTTCCCTATGGATGGACGAATGGAATAACACATGACCCCTGTACACACACAATAAAAAACTTTTTTAAAAATATCCAAGCAAAGGCAAAAAAAAAAAAAAAAATATTTTAAAAAATTACAAAAACAAACAAACAAACAAAAGGGGGAATAAAAGGAACAGATGAAAAAAAACATGATCGACCTACACACAAACATACAGAATAAAAAATGTATACACAGGCACACATCCACACAAAATAATAGAGGCATTAATGCAACAACCTAAGTATCCCGTGTGAAAAATAAACAAACAAACAAATAAACAAAGAACGCAATCAAACTTTTATCCTATTTATAGGATAGACAGAGAGACAAGAGTCCAGCAGGGAGAAAGGCAAGTCGGCATAGCTGCACATCATTATCGTTCCATCAACGTTCATTTTTTAGTGTGTCTCCTCGCCCTCATTGTGTATGCATGAGAAGGCGTCATCCCTCGATCTGGATCTCGCGCACATTATAACTGGCCCGCTGATTGGCTGATTTCTTGTTTTGTTTGGTTTGGTTTGGTTTTCGGCCGAGTCGTCATATCGATGATTTGGCCCGTTTGCCGTTTTTATTTTTGCTCGGTCCGAGAAAGTTCAATGTACTATCCTCAGTACGTGTTAATCTCTCCTTTTCCTCTTCGTCTGTAGTTTGGCCTTCGTCATTATGGTTGTATTTTTCTCTACTTTTTCCCCCGTCTTTTTCTTTTCTTCTCACTCTCCTTTTTTTTTCTCCTTGATCTTTACTTTCTATCAGCTGAATGTTCTACACAGACCACCACTGCTTTGCTTTCAATACTTTCTTCTAAGATCCATCCAACAAAATTATGAAACCGACTGTATCGCTTGCTGACTAAAAAGTCTGCATTAAATTTTCATATTGGAAAACCTGTTGAACATTTCCATTTTCTTCTTTTTCTTTATCGTCTTCTTTCTCCCCTGATCCTCCTTTTTTTATATTTTTTTATTTTTCTTCTTCCTCTTCAGTTTCTTCTCCTCTGTCATCCATCTAACAATTTATCTCCTCCTCCTCTTTCTTCCATCTGTTTGATCCATCAGTTTCATTTCCATTAAGCTGTAGTTTTGTTGTTGTTTTTTGACCTGGGAAAACAGCTATGGGGTTTAAAAGAGCTTTGATATCTTGAATGAGAAAATAAAACAACAAAACACATTGAAACGACATAATGACATAAAATAAAAAAAGCATTTAATAAAACATAAAATACACACTCTCAGCTATTTTGGGTATTAAATTATATCAGACCAGATTGCAAATGTTATAAATAGTTAGTATAAAATAAAGTATAATCTGAATTCTATAATCTGAATTACGTGAATTGGGAGCCTACGGAAGCTCACTGGTAGAGCAACAGCTTTGGAGCCAGAAGATCTTGGGTTCGATACACAGTGGTATACTGTTCTTACACTTATATTTACATTCTCCGTAGATTAAACAAAAAATCATTTCCTCTTTCAAACATTTGCTATCTGGACCAACATTAATAGGCAGCATTCTGTACATACTAAAATAGCATGTCCTAATATGACAGCTAGCGATTGTAGAGGAGATTGACCAAGATGAAAAGAAGGACGACTGAAACACACACACACATAAAAAAAAGATACGAAAGAAAGATAAAAAATAGAAAGAAAGAAACAAAAATAAAAAAGAAAGCGAGAGAAACGTTAATCTCTTTCTTTTCTATCTTCAGTGGATCTGTGCCTAATCAGGAAACTGAAGGTAAATAGCTAGTAAAACAATTTTTCTTTTCACGGAGATAGTAACAAAAGATAAAACAGAAAGAAGATGCAAAGACAAGCAAAGCCGGCAGGATGAGATGGCGAAATAGTGACAATACAATCATAGCCGAAATAGGCGCGGGCTTGCAACCCACGGTAACGAAATCGGTGGAAAATGAGTGGATAATGCAGCCAGTCGAGGGTGGAATTATCCGCTGGACGTAGGCCAAAAAAACGACCCAAGCGGATGGCAAAGGCAGGAGAGAGAGAGAGAGAGAGAGGGGGGGGGGAGGGGGAAAAGGGAGAGCATTCTATTTCTTTGTTTTATCTCCCCTTAAATTGGATCTGCCAGAGTTACTTCCCCATGAGCCGGGTACCAGAGATGTCCCGGCGCTCCGTGACAAAACCTCTTTTCTAGGAAAAGACTTCCTTTTCAGAAAAATCGCCAATCTTGTAGTTTCGCGATATCTCTTTCAACACGAGGTGAACAAACTGCAGTATCATACCAATTAATGCAATATGGTGTTCAATAACTAGCTTACAATTTATCACTATTTTAAAATAGTGCTAAACGTTATTTTTGAGTCGGTGTGAAGAAAACAAGATAACTTTTGAAGAAAGAGGTGTTTTGTAAAATAAAAGGTACGTTAGTGCCAGGGGTAATACCCTAAGTCGTGTAACCCATCGGGTTTTGCTATCAAGGAATTAGCTGATGGTCACTGATATAGTTTACCTTGCTCTATTGGTTGGTATGTCTCCCGGGTTCTGGACTTTCCAATTTTCCTGTGAGCTATGATCCATATTAGGTGTCGGAATTCCCATTGAGAGAAAGGGAAAAACAAAAACAAAAACAACAACACAAAAAAGCATGAAAAGAACAAACTAAAAAGAAACAAACAAACAAACAAATAAACCAAAGCGTGAAGAGAGAGAGAGAGAGAGAGAGAGAGAGAGAGAGAGAGAAAAGAAAAGAAAAATTCGCTTTTCCATTCTCGGGTCCACAATTCAAATCATCTCCTGGTTTATCTTGTAAAAGGTCGACACTTTTTTCCATTTAAAAAAAAAAGTCGATTCATTTTTTTTTAAATGCTCAGTAGGCAAAAGAGCCCACATCATGGATCGAAATTAAAAACAACTAGGAGGCAAGAACAGAGAGAAATATAATGATGATCCTCTGCACTGAGCATGCGGTTTCACAGAAACCCTATCTCTACAAAATCGAGCAGATTTTTCTATTCAGGGAAGCCGATTTCCTATTCTAAGTCGAGTGCAACTTCCTAACCGAAAGCAAGAACAACAAACGCAAGAGCACACGCACACACAAAATTATCGCCTCTGTTTCACGACCTATGTATGCACACACAGACATTTCTTTTTTTGCGGACAAGCTTAGAGGGCCGGACATATTTTCCCATCAAGATTTGATCAGTCAGCAAAAAGCCCATAAATATTACTACACACTGGGACAGAATTCCTCGAAAAGAAGCATAATTCATTTTAGATATATCAAGGGAGCGAGCGAGCGAGAGAGAGAGAGAGAGAGAGAGAGAGAGAGAGAGAGAGAGAGAGAGAGAAATACGGATTCTCTGTAACCTATGATTACATACACGTTCTTCTACAGAAATTCCATAAAGATCAGGTCAGATTTCCCCATTAAGAAATCATGAGATTTGTTCCGCAAGCTTAACAGTCCAGGTTATATGTCCAAAGCAAAAACTTCCAAAACAAGGACGAAAACGGGGGGAGGGGGGGGGGGTTACTCTCTATTTAGGGACCTCTGATTACACAGACATTCTTCCTGGGGCAACCTGTTAAGAGCTGGACAGATTTTCCTATTAAGAGACGTCGACTTTTGTTCACCCAGCAAAATGGTCTGTCTGGGCACTCAAAGGATCAACAGCAATAAATGGCCCCGATGCCCCTGGAAAACTACATTATATACACCATGATTGGTCGGGGCCTTTTGGCTTTTTTTTTTTATTTTGTCTTTTTGTTTAGTCAGTCGAAATCATTTCTGGTCTTCTGTACACATTTTCGGAGGGTGACATGAGGAGGGTAGTGGGGGTCATACTAAAAAGGTAGATAGGTGAGTGGCGTAGGCAAATTGAGGTGAAAAATATGACAGGTTGCACGTCAATGGCTTGACTGAGAGACATTACTGTAACAAATATAGCAGTCAGACAAATATATAGAAAACTGATAAATGATATACACAAGGAGGTAAGCAGGTAGGTATAGAGATAGACAGATAGTTGGCGAGACAGACACACAGGCAGATAAATGAACTTTGACAGATGGAAAGACAGACAGATAGATAGACAGATAGGTAGACAAATACACAGACAGACAAACAGATAGACGGACAGACAGAGAGGCAGATAGAGATAGTGAGAGCTGAACATAAAATAGGGCTGGTAACATGGAATCAAGAAATGAGGAAGGTGCACCTGTGAAGCTGATGATTCTGATATAAAGACAAATGGAAATGGAAAAACGAACTGGAGAAAGTCGCGATGGCCTAAAGTCCTAAGCTACAAGTCAATAAGACAAGCAGCTTTTTCAGTAATTTTATTAGACAAAGAGAACAAAAAACACGTCATTCATTGTAGTGTTCCTTATTCTCGTCTAGACAAAGGTGTCCGTTTCATCAGTGAGCTATGAGATAAGAAGTATGATTTGGCTTAAAGCTCAGTGCGATATAACTGGTGTTCTGATTTATCAGACTATTAGAAAGAAGAAACCCCGCGGCTCCGAGGGAGATTTTTTTAAATATTAGCCCTGCGACTTCTTAAAGTGTATGGCAAAGCGTGCGCACCTTGATGCTGATATTTTGGTTGAGCAAAACTGAATGTTACCCAAAGAAAACGTGTTTTGATCGCGTCATACTATCGAACGTACAATTCGAATCAAGCAGCCTCGCGAGTCTGTTATTCAATTATTATCGCACTTCGAGAATAACGTCAAAGATAATGTGCTTTTCTCGGCTTTGTGTACATAAAAAAAACAGATCCATTATTATGCAACAATGTTGTTTGCCAAATTTCAGATGGATTCATTCAGCAGTTTTCGAGTCCATGAGCTTATTATGGGTTTTCTTACAATTTTATAATATAGATGAGGCAACGTCGGGGGTTATAAAAAATATCGATTTGGAGATCGATAGTATCACGTGAATTTCATGGCTGTTTGACACTTCTTAGACTGTATTTTTTTTTTAGCCTGGCAGAACACGTTTACATTTCGTTGAGTGCAAGAATTGCTGGCTGATCGGCCACTTGTTATTCTCTCAACGCTTTCTCTAGTCTCTCACTAGATAGTAAGCAAATATAAAAAGAAACAAGCCAATCGGTGGTGAGAACAGAAAAAAAAAAAAACATGCTTTATAGAAAGCGTCATGACACTAAATATCATGGCAGGCGTCTGGTTGTCTCTAACGGAATGGTATGTGTATTTGGGTAAACGAAGCAAAGATAGGCAGACAGACAGAGACACATTTTGTTAGAACAATAGATAGATAGATAGATAGATAGATAGATAGATAGATAGATAGATAGATAGATAGATAGATAGATAGA
>JBCAUA010059026.1:0-11378 GCA_038406235.1 Peronia verruculata
TCATCACATTCAAAGCCTGATTTCTCCATTCTAGCCCAGCGACTTACGTCTCATTTCGACTGGCCGCGAGACATATGTACAATGTATTGTATAAAACAGATTGGGTTACGCCCTTAAGCTCTTACCTCTGGGCCCTAAAAAAAAAAAAAAATCTAGCAGAGCTTCTCCCTCTATGCCTAAGCTAGTAATAGTAGTATGTTGCCTTGTGTCAACATCTTTAAGAAGTTTCAACTTTGCATCCAGATTGAGAGCATTGTGCTCTTTTTCAGACATTCTGATCACGGAGTTAAGCAAAAGGTTGACTAGATCTCTGAAGATGTGACTGAAATCAGGTGTGATGCCCATCTGCACTGTGTGTGTGTGTGTTTGTGTGTGTGTGTGTGCCTGTGTGTGTGTGTGAACAACTTGGTCGAAGAAAGCAGAGTGTGGGTAAGTGTTTGTGTATCCACACCAGCACGAGGCAAACGAAGAGGCCAAGCATATAACTGTGTGCCACTCAGACCCGCAGCACTGCAATGTGTGTCTATCAAGGTGGTCAGTGGTCTGGGTGTGTGTCCGTGGGCTCGCCAACACACACAAGAAAAGCGAGGACAGCTGAGTGTGGAACTGCTCTGTGTATATGTATGTGCTTGTGTATCCCCGCCAACGCAGGACAGGTGATGAGAGCCAGCATCTTCTCATACAGCAATAGGCCTACAGGCTGTAATATGTCATTACAAGGCATCTCCCGATCTCTCTGTCTGACTTTTTCTTTTTTTCTTTGTCCTCTCAATTTATGGCTGTCAGTCAGTCAGCATGAGTCATGTGGATTTGACTTTCAGTGAATTCACCTCTGAAGGTGTTGACATTATCAGAAACAAGACTAATGAAATATATGGGGGAAAAAAACAGGACCGCCAGAAAAGATTAACTTTAACTGAGAGTTGACTTTAAGTGACTTGATAAGGTTCCACTGTAATTAAATAATGCCTCATTAGACATTCAATAATTGCCCACCTTGCTAAAACTGGGAATCAAACTCTCTATACCTGAACCCATTAGAGTAGTCCCAGCAAATCTGTATTAAGCTGACTCGACTGTACTTACAAAATGCATATTTTTTGGGGGGTAACACCTTATGTCTTTTGGAGGATAGCTTATTTGATCACACATGAACTTTCTCATTAAAATTCACAATCACAATTCATCTTAATCTGTTGTTTCAATTCAGACAAGGCAAACATATTCATGATATTCAGTTGTGTACAAAAACTGATTATTAGGACAATCATTCAATTCCCTTTGAAATCTCCTTTTCCGCAAATCACAGATGAATCTACTTCTTCATTCGCCAAAAAATTATTACTTGTTCATATGTGTACTATTTACTACTATTATTATTCATAGCAGTACCTAAAAATCTGATTCAGTATTCAGGACACAAATTGATATCTTGGCATTGCACTTACCCTCTGTTTGTCTCACATTCTGTTTTAAGCTTCTTTGCCGCTTTCTTCAGATAACTCACTGGTGATTTTTTTCTCAGAAGTTCTTCCGCTCCTTTTTGAATGAAATCCCTTAATCCGCTTTCGGTCAGTGCTGAAAACAATTGAAGGCTGAGTAAACTTTGATTCATCACACATGAAATTATAAATTACTGCCACAGAACCTTCACAATTCACACAAGAAATGAAGAAGAGAGGATTTCCCTTATCGAAGCACTATACTACTGGATTTTATTACCATCTCACAAACATGCAACAGAAATGTGGACGAACATAAACAAATTCGCTGAAATACTCTGAAAAAATGAATATCCCACCGACTTCAGAAAAAAGCACTGCCAGGCCGTCAAAAAGAGAAAAAAGAAGGAAAAAAAAATAGCTCAGCAAAACCCTCTGAACAACTATTTCGCTTGGAACTCCTCTGTAGTAGCAACAACCCGAACTCCAAAATCAACAATATCTTCAGACGAAATGACTTGAACGTCTGCATCTACAGACGACCCAACACACTGCGCAACCTTCTGAAGAAAGGCGAAATCAAAGAATCTAAAAAAGAAACTGTCCTATCAATGATGCCAACAAATGCCAAGAACTATACATAGGCAGTACAATCAGACACTTACACACCCACGGAGCTGAGCACTAGGCCAGCCACAACACTTCCATCCACAGACACTATCAAACCTGCCAATCAGACTTCACATACAAAATTCTTGCCACAGCCCACGACATAGTCAAGCTTCACTACCTAGAAGGAATAAGTATAAAAAACAAACAGCCATCACTAAACTCAAAAGTGATCCCGTGACTACTAGTCATGGCACACCCATCTGAGTGTTTCGCACCTTCATGATAACACAGACCACTGCATGCACAAACAACGACACCTCCTCACACCACCAATTTCCTAACCACTCCTACTCCTAGTCCTATATATAGGTCGGAAATTTCTCCGTAAACTTCAGTTGAGAACCTGACGAGGGCATTGAACACTGAAAATTCGTTCATATTTCTGTTGCATTTTCATGCGATGGTAATAAAATTCAGCAGTATAGTGCTTCGATAAGAGAACTCTCTCTTCTTCATTTCTTGTGTGTGTTTGAAAATGCTGCTCAAAAGGAATCTAAATTCTCCTTCACAATTGTCTAGGTATATAATTGTGATATAGGAAAAGAGGCATATTCAGTGGAACTTTATGTTCAGTGACATCAGGAACAATGGGAACTTGAGAATAACAACAGTGTTTCATATCCACACCCGTCTTGCTGCATATGCCTGTTTTTATCTATAAATTACTTGAAACACAAAAACTGAAAATCAAAACTTTGGTAACAGTGAAAACTCCTATATGGACCTGACATAGTCGATTTTGGTAACCTGCTGAGCTAGTATGGCCATTTGGTGTATAGCTCCTTAAACGAATACAACCAGTCCTTGTGATCAGTCTCTCTCCCCTACAGTTCAACGGTACACTATTAACAGGCCTATTGCTTCTACAAGAGGCCTGTCAACCATGGGTACAGGACATGATATATATACAGTACTAATACTGCTACTGCTACACTAGTTGTACTGGCATGTGCAGTCCAATGTATTGGCTCTCGGTAAATGATGCCCTCCTGCTACGTCTAGGTATGCACTATTGGAATTTTTTCTAATCTAACAGATATTGCACTTTGATTCAGTTATGGCTATTGTCAACTAAGGATAACAAATCAGCACAAATCAAGATGTTGCTATTAATGAGGCAGTGAATGTGAAATCCAAACCGAAATATGTTACCTGAAAGAAAATACGGTATGCCATGTGTGCCATCAATGTGCACTGACAAAAATTATGTATTACATCTGATATTTCCCTAATCACTGACCATGCCCTTCCATATTTCTTTCTATACTGGAATGACACATTGGGAATGATGAGAGCTTTTTTTGTCAGAACACTGAACGTTCCTATTCCCAAGTTTCACTGTATATTATTATATATGAAACTTGACACGATGAAACCAGGCACTTGTCAAACTGAGCTGACATGACATGAGAAATCACATGTTTTTCAACAGTGAACAAATTTTTAAGGCATTTTTTTTTTCTTCGTCAAACCCTTCTACATCAATCTAAAAATGCTTTTCAGCATTCAATTTACTGAAATAGATAGAGTAAAAGCCCTAAAAGTGTAATTTGGTAGCATGGCCTCACAAGGATTAATAAGGATTTACAAAAGTGATGGGCCATTTTCTTGATAAATTCAGCTGCAGCAACAGGTCACCTCCATCGTCTTTATTTGCCAATATCTCATTTTTTCACACACAGAAAGGGAAATGAATAATCTTTACAGTGATACCAATATCTCCATACGCTCAAAATTTGACAAGCGCTTGATTTCACTGTGTCGCATCTCATATATATTTATAGAAATATTAATGAAAGAAACTGACTGAATGTAGTTTCAGTGTTTGTTTATATTCATTAAGCATGTCAAATCCCATCAATGATGGACGCATCTCATCATGTTATCTTGTTGCAGTGCTTGTGATTTTATTCAGTTTTCTGATTTTAACATTAGTCACACTTTATATTTAACGCATCCACATTAATCTATGCTATCATGAAGCTGTCATTTAATGTCTCATGATTATTTGTCAATAATTAGTTCAGATGAAACCTGTAAAACACGATGCCTCAACTGCAAATATATACTTTATCCTGTTAAACATGTGGCTTCATGAGATGATAGTTATTTGTCCAACATTAAAAAATAATCACATTTTCTGTTCCATGGATAGGTATGTGACAGCTCAGAGAACAAGACAGGTGTGCTCAAAAAGAATGGGGTACTGAATTTTATTTAATATTTGAATACAAAAAAACCTATGAGGCAAAAGAATGTGGATATCTTAATGTGGATGTGCATATATATCTTTAAAGAGGGATGAAAATTTTGAACATTTAATAACATTGTTCATACTGCTCTGACCGTAGATCCACCATGTGAATAGCACTTCCTTTAGAGGACAAATACAGTTTATCTTACCTTACTTATCTCAGCTCATCTCATCTAACCTTATCATATCATAAACCAAACTCGAATTCATTGTTTTATCTTATCAACTTGATAAAGATTCACTTTGATAAAAAAAAAATGATGAAAATAACAAAAAGCTATGGATAAAATGTCTGAGTTCTTAATGATTTGTCTTTCATAAAAAGTTTCACCAATATGAAGTAAACAGGATACAAAAGAAATCTCTATAAAGAACAAGAAAATGGTAGGTTAAGGGGCAAAATACACAACAGTAACAGTTTCTGACAGAAAGCCAGCCTTCTGATAGGGGATACAGACCACACAGCAATTATCTACAGCAGAATAATTTTGGGAACGAAAGACATACAGCTTTGAACTTTGTCACGATCTGATGTCTTTAGTCTCTCACTAGTCCAGATTCGGCGAGCTGTTTTTCCTGCAAATATATAGAATGGGAAACTTTAACTGCACACTGGGAGTAGAACTTTGTTTAGAAGAAAATTTGCTGTGATGGTGACCTGATTTCAAAACTTGAACCAATTTGGGTTCTTTTTCTCTGTATCTTCCAGAAAATTGCTCAGAGAAGAGCATTTTTGTAACATCCATCTATATGTAAATTAAAGCAACATGAAAAGGATAATTTCAGTTATTCTCATATACTGATCATAAAAATAGCTGCCTTATAAGGAGAAACTGTTAACAGGTCACTGGTTTCAGTGTAAAAATACTTTTTGCAAGTATAAACAATGAGAAGACCATCTAAGATATTTCACAGTCATGCACAAACTCAAGCCTAGTGGCAATATCAAGGAGCAGTTAGAGAACAATTTAAGAATTAGTTAACTTGATACACAATGTAAGCCTGAAATGAATTTTTGTCTAAAAACATACCATTTATGTTTGAAAATTCAATCTGAACTTGGAATGGAATCTTTCCTTCAGGGCTGCTGACATCTGGTGTGTTCCCTGTGGTTGCTGATGTGCCTTGATCAGATGATGCTATGAAGAACCATAGACAACCAAATCATTGCTCATTTCAAATGACCATTAAGAATGGTAACTGATCCAAATACCACATTATGATATCACATAATATATTGAAGTTGGGTTGCAGATAATTTGGAAAAAAAAAGCACAAGGTAGTAGTCTCAACTTTAAAATGCAAAATGCCCAGGTTGCCTCAACAAAATCTAAGGAATTTTTCTTAAATGTCTTACACAGTTGTACTTTGACTATGATAATGCAGTGGTCTATGCTTGAGAATCCATTACCGGTACATGAAAATCCAGTTCGCTGAAGAAACCATCTCTTTATTATTTTTCCATGCTATCCACTTGTCTTAGAACCTACTTAAAAAAAAATCCACCTAAGAACCTGGAGTAAAACCTGGTGTCATGCCAAGACATGTGAACACACATGATGTAACTTGAATTCTTACAGTCCATTTGAGGGAGAGTATACCGGATGTACAATTAAATGGGGGAGGGAATGGAGGAAAAAGAAAGATGAAGATCAGCAAACAGGAGATTGAGGATATCTTTCCTGCATAATCAGGACACATGACAAGAAGACTGAATATTAATTTTTTTGTTTGTTAAACCTAGGGGAATGCCCATAATAGTTCATATTTCACTAAACACAAATCTGGACATTCCCAACAGAATGTCTGTAGACCCCTGCTAAAAACAGACCACCTATTTATGTGTGTTATCCTCCTCCACACAATCCCACAATGGCAGCAGAACACAAGAGTTTGGGAAAAACCTGACACCGGAAGTACTTCTGTTGTTTTCTCACATCATTCATCTATTAACTGTACTTACTACTATTATTGTTTAGAGAGTATCTAGGTTCAACAGGCTCACAGTGAAGAGTTTTAGTTATATATTTCCTACCCACCATAACTATGTTAAACCAAAAAGTGAGCTAAACTTGTGAACTGTTAGAGTGTTTGTACCCCCCTGCTAAAAACTGAGGCAAGTATTTCCAGCCTCTCATTTGATTGGAACAAATCTATTGGCATAAATGATTCTGTGTGTGTGGGAAAGTACGCTAAGTTTTGCTGATTGGTCAATTTTTATCACTGGACTTCAGATAGTCTTGTTAGTATTACCACTGTGATCAGTCTGCCCTTCTTATTCCACAATGTCTGTTTTACTCAGTCTTTTGAACACAGTTTTGTACATAGCCATTCACAATATTTTTAAAGAAATCAGATTGTGGTACCTTCAGGCCAGTTGTCACATGAGATACATCAAATTGAAGGAAACTGAATGACAAATCAGGAAAAAAAAACAACAACAACACATCTTTTGGAATTTTTTTTTCTTTTTGGGGGGGGGGGGGGTTGTTTTTCAGTTTAAAAAAAAAATTAGATGTTAAAATATCACAAAAATTAAATTAATTCTCTCATTAAATATCATTCAGAATGCCTGTGTCTGGCAAAGCTTCATTGTCATGATCTGCACAGACTTACTACAACCAGATTCATATGCAAAAAAAAAAAAAAAACTCATC
The DNA here is from genome assembly GCA_038406235.1 of Peronia verruculata. Lineage (NCBI taxonomy): Eukaryota > Metazoa > Mollusca > Gastropoda > Systellommatophora > Onchidiidae > Peronia > Peronia verruculata. The sequence goes on from JBCAUA010059026.1 coordinate 7,026, forward strand.
TCAATAACTTCTTTTGAGAACGAACATGTCAGAAATCGTGGCATGTTTAACTAACCATTACCGTCTTGAACACACCAAACTCTTGTGTAATTACCATCTCAGCATCTTTCTCTGACTGTCAAGATTTGTCATAAAATTGAACTTAAACTAAATTTTAGACTAATTTCAAACTCCTAAATCCACTGACTTGACCTAAGCACAATGAAAACACGAACACTCAGGAGTCCAAAGGGTGTAGGTCTTTCAAATGCTGGAGAAGTCATCAACTTTAATTGCCAATGAATGACCAAAGTATACCTGTGGTAGTCAAAGGGCAAAGATTTAGAAAAAAAAGAAACTAAACTATTGTGGCCAAGAGGGCACAAGGAAAAAAATTCTCCTTCCGACATCAAGAAGAATTGTGGTATGGAATGAACTGCAAGATCAAGCGTCATGACGAGAGCTGTGATATGGAATCAGCAGCAAAAGTCAGAAGGATGGCTAGAGGTATCGAGTCAAAGAAGTACACAAAGACTAACCTGACTCAGGTTATTTTTATGTGATTACCTGTTGGGAAAGATCACAGTTCCTTCCCTACAACAAAACTGTACATTCTCATTCAAGAATCTTGGTGTCACCAGGAACTTTACCCTTTGTTTCAAAGAAAATGGGCATTTTGTAAAATGAAAATACGAACTGAGAATGTCAGTTGTGGCACATACAGATAACAAGGGGTATCACTGCAGTTAAGACAGTGGTCAAATGAGGTACATCCTATTCATGTCACCTAAAAGTGTATCTGCTTTTTTGTCTTTCATTGACAGGGACTTTCTGCGGAAATGGCTGCAATTATGTGAAAACAAAGATCCAAACTAACACATCAGACTTTCAAGAAAATATCTTGAGACCTAAACTAATGGGTCAAAATTAATAAGAAAATCCCAAGGCATATACGAGGCACAGAATGGTGGAATCTCTTTAAGGGCAAAAACAGTTGAAATGTCTTTTGCATTTGTAAATATAATGTTGCTTATTTTGAGTGTATTAATGTAAAACCATATATAAATGCATGAAAATGAATCCCATGCATGACAATTTCAGTTGCAACAAATGCAATATCAAACGGTTCCACAAAACTTTATAAAGGCTAGCCAACGTTTGCAAAAGGGATGTACATATTTCTTGTAAACTAAAAATGCTTACACATACTTTGTGTAGTTCCTGGCTTGTCAGGATTCTGTGAAGTTCCTTGTTGGTCAGGGTTCTGTGAAGTCCCTGACTGGTCAGGGCTCTGTGAAGTTCCCGGCTGGTCAGGGTTCAGTGAAGTTCCCGGTTGGTCAGGGTTCTGTGAAGTTCCCGGCTGGTCAGGGGCTGGTAAAATTGCTGGCTCATCACGGTTCGTTGAAAAATGTGGCTCATCAAGATTCGCTGGAGTTCCTTGCTGATCACTGGGATTTGCAGACTTAGAGGCATAACTGAAAGCAATTCTCTTGTCTGTCAGAATATTTCCAATGTTGTACTGAAAGAATGAGACTTGTGACTGATCATTCGAAGGATCTTTCACATACCTGTAGAATAAATAGTTAATGTATGGATAATATATTTCTATAGAAAGTTTCAAAATGCAAACAGTGTAGTCCTCTATGTGGGCTACAATGTAATTTATCATTGTTTTCCTACAAATATATACATGGCAGTAAATGTAGGAACAATAATAAAAATAATAGATAGGATTTGCTGGACACCTATTCTTGAAATTTAAGACTCTAATTATTATGCCACATTCAGTATTGGTATTGTATTTGTGACACTTACAAGATTCTCAGCCTGACTGAAACTATAGATGGTTTCAGCAAAGATCTATTTCCATGGCAGGCAACTACACCATGATGCAAAAAGGCGGCAATTTATTTTCAGTGGTTTTGATGAAACTTACACTCATTTTTTTTTGAGTCGAGGTGTGATTTAGGCGACATTAACCAAAATTCAACTTTTACCTATTTCCCATTGTAGCTTTTTAGTGAAAATGTATGTCCCCCCCCCCCCCCAATTATTTAGCCAATTCTGATTGTTATAACTGTGACAATATGATTTATTTCACTAAACAATTATCAGGTGTAAGTGTGTATCTTATCTTTACTGAAAACATTACCATTTATTACACAGTTCCTGTAAAAGGCCATGTTTCTGGGGCCTTTTTCTCACCGTCACAGCAGTTATTAGAACCAGTCATTCTATTTATTTATCACATGAGAAACCACACATTGTGGTTAGTTATGGTCCCAAACACTGGACCGATTTTTTCACATGACATCTGTTCATTCTATGTGACTTACATGCTTTTGTGAACAACGAGCGTAATTTTCCCATGAAATGCAATGATGTTCCTCTTAATTTCATGACTGATGACATCTCCAAGCTTTGCTAAATCTCCTTTATCTGCATCAAGAAATGCAATCTGTAAACAAAAAAGATATGACTTTGAAAAGACAAGCTCTGATCAGAATCCGACATAAAATTATGTAATACACATCATCACTGGCTATCTCAGTATAGGTGTGAGTCATTTTCAAAGTGTAACACATTATTATGGAAGATATGAGATATTTTACTATGAATAGATGAGTGACTGAGAATTCTATTGAAATTTTTTCACAACTGCTGTGGTGTTTCAAATGATGATGGTATAATGGATTATATCAAAGAATATCTGGTATTTATAGGATTTTAACTTTTCATTGCACATGCTCCGGTGTCAAGTCTAAGGAAATAAGGAGTGGCTAAATCCAAACTGTAATTTTTATTTTGTTTGTTTTTTACATGACCTGAGAATTTTTTTCTGAAGTCTTCGTTATTGTCAAATAAGATATAGGATTTTACACATATTTCTTGCGACTAAGGCAAATGAGTCAGAAGTCACCCCGGGCAACGAAGATATACAGCTGTTTTTGGTCGTTTTTAATTACTTTCCAACTAAGATACTAAATCTTTTTCTTCACAAAACGTCAATTTAACCTTTTTTTAAACTGAAAAAAAAAAAAAAAAGGAATATTTTGGTATCATAGTCGGAAAATAGTGAAAAACGGTAAAAAACGGCGGTGACTTGAACTCACTTGGCGTGACTTGCAACTCATTTGCCCTGGGTGCAAGACACACTGAGTTCTATAAATACTTACCATTCCACCTGTCTCTGATGGCACATCTCCAAGCTTGGTGTTCAAGCCAGAATCATCACAACAAATGATGGATACGGAAATACTGAAATAAAAAAAGATTCAGCAAAATTACATGAAACCTGCCAAAAAGAGCTTAGCAGAGGTGGTTTTCTAACAAAGCCTTATTTAGTTTAAATGTCATGACATTCACAAGACATGTAGAGATACTTACGCCTCTGTTTTACCATAGTTGATCAAGCTATCATAGTACTGATCAGCTGTATTTTTTTGAGAGTCTTCAATCTTTCCAAGTCCAACATTAGCAAAGCCGTCTGTGCAAAGAATCACTTTTGATCCTTTGACTGATGCCATATGAAGGGCAACATTGAGTGCTGGACCTAAGGCTGTGCGTCCCTCATCACGGACTCTATTGATATAGCATGAAAATCAGATAAGGTACAACATTACTATAAAAACTCTGGATGCTTTCAGTAGGAGCTGGGAAAAAGGGATAAGTTGGAGGCAGGCTTCAACAAATAACAATTTACAGGGATATTTAGACATAGTTTATATTATTATGCATATTTGTCAATATTTAAAAAATTACAATCTAAACCAATTGTTCTCTGATGCTGTAACTACGATACAGAATAGCTTACCCTTTAATCTTTGAAATCAGACCATCTCCAGTTGTCGCAACAGAGTCTAAATTCTGGTTCCTGAAACCAGCAGCAGCCAGTTCTGCCTGGTTCTCCAGGGCATCTTCTCCAATTTTTTCTTCACCATTTCCTTTATATATAGTGACCTTTATTAAGAACAGCAAAGCAAATATTAGTATGATTCTGAAAATAGAATGTGCCAATAAATTTTTTCTCAAGGATATCTAGACTCTGTTTATTTCCATCCCTTCCTGTCATCTGTCTGCCTGGTTGACATACCATGAACAAAGAAAGATGCAAAGAAAGTTTAGAAGAACATACCCCATTTTATCCTAGGCATTAATTTGATGTCTTATTTGATTTGCGGGGAAGCAGTTAATATGATGCATTTCAGTGCAACAATGATAACTAGAATGCTTTGCCGTTGATCTGCCTGAGTGAGAAACCTTTTACGAGTACGAATAGTTTATTTGTCCACAGGGTAATACATTTTGACCAGTGCAGAAGAACAATTGAAACAAAAATATATGAAGAGTATACAGCACAAAGATACATTAAAC